>PVKE010016425.1:0-32019 GCA_004027555.1 Craseonycteris thonglongyai | reverse complement strand
AAAAAAAAAAAGAAAAATACAAAAGTAACTAAAGTAAAATTTAAGATCAACAGAAACTTGTTTGATGTATTTATTGGTTTTGGATTAGAGAAACGTATATATATGGAGAACAAGGATCTGGAACCATTAGAAAGAAAGGGGAAGAAGCCAGGATAGCTCAGTGGGTGAAGCACTTACTTTGCAGCCCCAGGGACTGAAGATCAAATCCCGGCCCCAGCCCCAGCAGACCCATATGCTGAACTGGGGAGTGCCCCCAGTTTGGTTCTCACCGGGGTGAGACCCTGGCCCAGTTCCTGCCCTGTGCAGCCCTGCGCCCACCTGTGGAATGAAACTATGTGGAAAAGCCAATGGTGTGCAACTATGGAGACTGCTCTGGGCCCTCCCCCTTCTCTCTGTCTCTGTCTCTGTATCTTTCTCTCGCTGTCAAAAACAATAAAAATAAATCTTTAAAAAAAAGAAAATGAAAGGGAAAAACTTGGAAAGAACAATAAATGGAGATGTAGGATGTGAAGCCAGACCCAGAAAAAAAACATGGGAGCGACTAGAGTGAGGGTCACAGGTAGAGAGGCTGAACTTAAGTAACAGAAGACACACTTCCTCCTCTAAGATTAAAAAAAATAAATAAATAAGTGAGAACTGATGTGAGTGTGTAGTTTAGGGTGCTGTGCACAACGTTGTTTTATCAGTGAAGGAATAAACAAGTTCATCTTCTGCAATTAAATGGGGCTGAAGTTGACCGGGCAATAAGAGTTAATCCCATAATAATAACAGTTCATATCATATTAATAAATACTAATTTATAAATATTAACTAATTAAATCCTCTGCAAAATTTTATGAGGAAGGAATAGTATTTATTATTATTATTATTATTATTATTGTTGACATTTTTGAGGGTGAGAAGTCTCAGGCACATTTAATTCAGTAAATGAGCCAAGTCAGATTAATAAGTGAGCGCAGCATTCACAACCAGGAACCTATGTCCTTAAGCACTATTTTATACTACCTGTAGATGTTCAGTTAAGTCCAGATATTTTGGACGGTGATGGAGGCTGTAAGCTTGGGCCAAAATATATGGGATTACAAAAGCCAGTGTGCTGATGAAATAAAGTTGGAGTGCATCGCCCACTATCTTATTGGAGTTGTGTTGTTTCTATTCACCGCAGCCTATTGATCTGGGCTGGAGAAGTCACCCAGACCTGGCCCAATACGCCATTCCTGTATCAGGGGTAATTTATAAGTCTGTTGAGAGAGGCTGTGAGACTGATGAACCCAGCCTGCTGGTGGAGCAGGTCTCATGATTAATTCACTCACGGTTCTCCTGCTCAGCCATTTCACCCTGATCGGGTCACGCTGCCTCGTTCGCCATCCTCATCCATCACCCCGTAAACATCACCAACACTGTAGACCACAGGCACCATCTTTTGTATTTTGTTTTCTTTTCACATGGAATCCTTAATGTGTGCCATATCTCCAGCCCTCCCTGCCATGCCAATTCACCCCGGACATACCTGTGACACACCAGTTGACAAGAGATGCAGGTGAAAACTGATATCTAATGTGAAGGGAGACAAGGATTTAGAATGCAATTTTGTATGAACCTTTCTAATTAGGACATAGGTGGCAAAGAGTCACACATCTGCCAACATCTGCAGCACAGGCAAACAGCCTTTTTCACTTTTTCCTCTGCAGTTGCCCTTTAGAAAATGTTCTATGCATGCCCCAAAATACAGCAGCGTATCTGTTTGTTTGTTGTTGTTTGTTTTTTCCTGGACCAGGCTCTATGTGTCTCTTATATACAGCTACAAAATATGCTGTCAGGAAGCCAGCGGAGGTTGGGTGGGGAAGGAACCATGCATATTGCCACAGAATTGTACACACGACTTGCAAAAGGGTGAAAAAGAGTAGGTGGATGATAGGAGATAAAGTTTGCTGAGGAAAAGGGGTAAAAGACGTCTGTTTGATGTGAGAATCACCCTCTCTCTTCCTTGGCCAGGAAGCCGGGTTTCCTCTGAAACCCAAACGGGTATTTGCTTAGAATCACATGGCCACTAAGTATCACAGCTCTGCTGCCCCTGGAACAGTTACATCTTTCTCAGTGTTTTGGAGTCAGTTGGTTTTGCCCATAAACTCACTGTACAATGAACATAATTCAAATTGGGCAGGTGTTGCAGTTGGTCCCAGTCAGAGCCATTGAGCACTAATCTTTGGGTATTGTCTCATTCAATTATGTGACAGGCCTGTCTCCTCAGGCCTGTGGGTTTGCTGTACCTTTTTGGTTCTCCCTTCACAGCCCTCTCTAAATATTCCACCTCCTATCTTCTCCAGCAAATGCTGAATGGATTTAATTTCTCTGGTCAGCTCAACAGTACGAGATAGAAGAAAGTGCTAGAAATCATGTTTAACACAATAACCTTCTCCTGAGAAGGTGTGTATTTGGTCGTAATCAAATGGGTAAGAGTGCAGGAGGAAGGATAAATCAATTCAAGCTCTGCAAAGAATACAAGGAAGCAGAAGGCAGTTGGTGATGGTCAAAACGACTGGAGTTCTGGTCAGCATGTGTGTAAGAAATCATTTTCCCTTGGTTTTAACCTAAAGTTGACTGCTTATGTTACATGTTCTGCTAGCTAAAATTCCTATTTTCTGTGTTACTTAGTCTCCTAGATCTGCAGATGTGTGTACATGCTATTCTCTACCATTAAAAATTAAGCTTCTTGTGTCATTCAGAAGTAAATTTTGTTATATTTCTGAAATGCAGTCTCCTTCTAGTTTAATTCAAAAAAACAGCTGATCATTGGCCTAGAGGGGTCTCCAAACTATGGCCCGTGGGCCGAGGCCCTCTCATCCAGCCCATGGAGACCTTTTTATCTGAATAAGATAATATTAAATAAATAATTTAAAACAACATCTATGTTTTGATTCTTTTTTATTTGGACCTCAAGTCTGTAGTCGGCCCCCCAAACTGCTATTTGATAGTTAATGCGGCCCGCGGGCTGAAAAGTTTGGAGACCCCTGGCCTAGAGTATGGGGCTGGTAAAGAAAATGAGATCTAGAATAAGTACACTGAAAATCACAAAATTTTCCTCACCATCCCCTTTCCTAACATCTCTGTCTCAGGTTCCTCTCCCTCCATGTCATAAAATTCTCAGCCACATGTTCAGACTTGCTTACCAAAAATCAGAGATAAATAACGCAGAATTCATCAGGCCAGCAAATCTCTCTAGTGGGTGAGTTCCTATTTGGAGTCTCACACTGAGTTCCCTCCCCTATACTACTATGCCTGGTTCAGTCACATCCTCCATAGTTGCCTCAGTTTCTCCAAATGTCAAATGGAGGTAATATAAAAGCAAGACAATGAAATAATATGGGAAATAGTGCCTGAACACTTAGGAGAAATTATACTGTTGTTTTAAAAAATTCAGTGTTTGCCATCAATATAATTATTATTTCTGAGGCTAATGTTCTTAGTATATTATATTAAAATACTAATTGTCTGACCCACCCTAGCCTTTTATTGGAATTTCTTAAAACTTAAGTGTTCATGTAAATATTGCAGCTATTTTCTATAGCGTAGATTGAAGACAACTTTGGCAAGGCAGATACAGCACACCTAAGATGATTCAGCCCAGAAAAAGAGACAATTTAGAGAGCAAGACAAGGTAGGTGTATAGTGACATCATAGACCATGGGTTAACTTGGAGCAATAAAGAAAATATCAAGATTCTAGCTGTGCACCAGAGGGGACAGACAGTGAGTTGAGGACACTATGCACTAAGGGTATATTTATTATAGGCAGAGGGAAGAGAAATAAAATCTGCTATTTGCTTCTACATGTCAGACCAACCCAGCTAGAATGTGGCTTTGCCCCTTCTGACTGGGAGGTCTGCTCCCCAAATAGTATAGAGACTTAGTACTAGGAGGACTGAGCCCCTTGTCTGAGGGATGACTTTCCTTTGAGAGTCCTTGCAGATAGGAGAGCAGAAGCAATAGTAACTTATTGTTAAAATAAAACTGGGTTACACGGCTGGCATCCAGAAATCTCTTCCAGACTGAACGACTTCCTTGGGAGGTGAAGCAACCGAGCCACCAAGATTATAAATGAATTTACTTAGCTGCTCCCCAATCTCTATGTCTAGTTCAGTTCTGTCACTAGAGTCACACTTTTTTGTTATTGTTGTTTGTTTTTAACAGAGACAAGGAGAGACAGACAGAGAGACAGAGAGAAGGGAGAGGTCCCAGAGCAGTCTCCATGGTTGTATGTCATCAGTTTTTGACATGGCTTCATTCCACACAGGTAGGTGTGGTCCGCGCAGGGTGGGAACGGGGCTGGGGGCCTCCTGCATGGGAGGCATGTCCCCTCAAGCTGGGGGCCAAACCAGAGCCTCCCACATGGGAAACTTGCTAGTGAGAACCAAACTGGGGACCTCCCACATGGGAAACACACCTCAGTTCAGCATATAGGTCCACACAGGCCAAGACCAGGATTCAATCCTCAATGCCTGGGGCTGCAAAGTGAGCGCTTAGCACACTGAGCCAACCCAGCTTCCCCTAGAGTCATGCTTTTGATTACATTCTCCCATGCTGTGGTTCTGCTGATATGTCTACTAAATGGAACAGTTAATTCAATAAAATCCACTTCATTATCATTTCTTCTGTTGAATCATTCTGTTGGCTGGGATTTTTATCGTTTATTATGGCTGCATTCCTTTTGTTATTAGAGTCACTATTATTCGTGTTAGTCATACCACTAATAATACTCTGTCTCATGGCAGCAAGCATCACTGCTATTCAATGACTGAGAAGCCACCTTATCACAATGGTTCATATCTCCAAACATCAAATCTTGGCATAAAACCATTAAAAAATAAAAATAAAATAAAATAAAACAGAGAAAGGTTATTGTGTTCCTCATACCCCTTGGACTTAATTTGTCAGGAAACAGCATTTACTGAGACCTCCTGGAATGCAGAGCAGTGTGACAAGGATGAAGAATATTAGGAACTTGCCCTGCAGACCCTGACTGGCTCCAGCGACCTCCTGCATACCTCCAAACAGGGAAGTCAGGTCATTTAGCAGCCAAGGAGTTGGTGAAATGGAACTCTCCAAGGCCAAGTTGCCAACAGGTATTGCTCCACAAAAAAATAAAAACAATAGAGAGAAAAAAAAAAAGTTTTTAAGCCTTTCCAAAAGCATCAGACTTCACTAAATCTCCAGAGCTCTGGAAGAAGTTTAAGGTGAGAAAAATTGTCTTATATCAAAAGAACTTTGTGAAGAATGACAGGCATTTTCCACTGCAAAAATAGGAATCAAGCAAAACTTTCAGAAAGTTCAAGTATGATAGTAAAGTCCAGAATCACTGGAATGGATGGAGGTGGATAGAGAAGGATGGAGCGACAAATACAATGAAGTCTGTGTTGGGTAGCTCTGCTATCATGAGCCCAGTGGTGAGGAGGGAGATTAAGTTTAGTAGCCTTAATTGCCACTTTGAGTAACTTCCCCATGTCACTGTCATCCCCTATTCTGTGGGAAGTTGTCAATTCAACTCTTCAATGGGCAGGTCTGTTATCAGCAAGTGGTTTACAGCCCTTGGGCTGTGCATTAATTAAAACAGCTTTGTGCAGAGCCTTATTCATTAGCAAGCTGCTTCCTTAATCACTGTCTCTTCAGCCACCAGGACAATCTATAAATCTCTTCAAATATGAAATAATGATGTGGAATCATTCAATTTATTACAACGTAATAAGTCAGAATAATGTGGGGGTGGACAGGGCAGCACTAAAGCGTGTTTTCTGCCCAGAGCCTTCCCTCCTCGTTACCAGAGGTGCCCAGGACTCATCAGACGGAACCTGGCTCTGTCACCATGCAATCTAGGCTCCCCATGCCCTTGGCATTTTTCATCCAGACAAGCATAAGCCATGGAAGGGAGGATGGCTGGAGAGGTCCAGACACAGGATATAGTGTGACAGCTCAATCCATGTAGAGATAGAAGAGGATACTCACATACATTGACTCATTCAATCTTCCAGAGGACCTCTGAGGGAGCAGGCATGGACAACACCCCTCCACCCCATGAGATCCTGAAGTGTGGCACATAGAAGTCACCCACCCATGGGTGCACAATGAGCAAGAAAGGAATTCCAACCCAGCACTTCTACACAGGAGCCTCACCCCTAACTGCACGTGACAATCACCTGCAGAACTTCAAAACATGAGCAGGTTTTCTTCAGTTCCCACCCAGATGAATTAATGCAGATTCTTTGGGGTGAGGCCTGAGCGCCAGAAATTACTAAAATCTCCTTGGGAGGAAATCCAAGATGGTGGAGTAGAGGAACACTGCACCTGCTTCCTCCTGTGACCACATTCAAATGACAACTAAATTATAGACCCCTCTACCTTGTAGAATCATCAGAAATCTAGCGGAAAAGAAGTTTCATAACTAAGGTTATGAAGAAGTCACGGCAATGCTGGTAGGAGGGGTAGAGGTGCAAAATGGGCTGGCTCCAAACCTCCATGTAGCAGTTGAGAGTCAGGAGAGATATCTCACCCCGGAACCCTGGTGCTGCAAAGAGGAGCTCCACATCTGGCTACAAAAAACAGTGGGGAACCTCACCCTGCTGGTGAGACAGAGGCTGTGGGAATCCCAGATGTCCTCTTCAATAACAAAGTCCAGGCACAGATTCAATCACTTGCAGGCTTACCCTGAGTGGCAGTGACTCAGGGGTCTTTGGAGAGGGGTAGACTGAGGTGTGTGAATGTGGGGTGAGGGCTGGAGGGATAGTCATCGCTCTTCCTGTGGGAGGTCCTCTTCCCATGCACCCAGCAGGTGGGCTCCATCTTTACTGTGTTGAGCTCTCCCCCACACCCACAGCCAAATCTGGATCTGAATTGGTCTTCTCACTCACTGAGACCTTGTCATATCCAACTTTGTACCACTTGAGGCTTTGTCAATGGCTGAATCTTACGGGAGCTGGCAGGTGGCATCAGGCCTTGGCGTTTCCTGATTTTTTGCAGAGCTACCCCAGGCCTGGTGCTGGTGGCAGCCATGCTTGGTCCACAGCTTGACCTCTCCCACATGCCTCCAGGTCCAGCACAGGTAGCAAACAACCACGGATTGCTTTGTAGCTTATATCAGGTAGTTTCCTGCTGATCACAGACAGCGGGTATCCTGGCCCTGCACCAGAGCCTCACAAGAGGCCCCAGAACCAACACAGCAGAGCACTACCCATTTGGCCCCACAAGTGGCACACTCAAAGAAAAGTCTCAATAGGCACCAGAGCCCACTAGGGTAAATCTCATTCAGTAGTGTAAACTCCTGCACAGCAGTCTATAAGCTGTCGACGTGGCAAACAACACAGCCAATCAACCCGAGAATCAATCCCATCCACTGATTTGCCAACAGCAATCAAGGCTCAAATATGACAGGAGCACACACATAAACCACACAAGGGACACTCCTGGAGCACCCAGAGCAGGTGATCAGGGAGACTGTGTCAGGATCCCTCAGTCACCTACTATATAAGGCCACCCACCCAAGACTGGGAGACATAGCAGATATATAAATACATAATACATAGAAAGAAACACAGAGGCAGCCAAAATGAGGAGACCAAAAAAACAAAACAAAACAAACATTCCAAATAAAAAAATAGGAGAGAACTCCCGGGGGGGGGGGGGCGTGTGTGTGTGGAGGGGGGACACTAAATAAAATGATGGCAAACAACCTACAAGACACAGAGTTTAAAACAATAGTTATAGGGATACTCAAAGAACTAAATGATAACTTCAACAAAGAGCAAGCATTAAAAAGCACATGGAAATCATTAAAAAGAAAAAACCAGTCAGAAATGAAGAATACAATAACTGAAATGAAGAATGTACTTGAAGGAATCACTAGCATACTAGATAAAGCAGAAGAATAGAATCCGTGAGTTAGAATGCAAGGTGGTAGAAAATACCAAATCAGAACCCCAAAAAGAATTTTCAAAATGAGAATTATTTAGGAGACCTCTCTGAAAACAATAAGCATAACAACATTCACGTCATAGAGGCACCAGAAGTAAAAGAAAGAAAGCAAGGGATTGAGAACCTATTTGAATAAATAATGCCTGAAAACTTGCCAAACCTGGGAAAGTAGATAGGCATACAGTCCAGGAAGCACAGAGTCCTAAACAAGATGAATCCAAAAAGATCACACTAACACATATTGTAATTAAAATGGCACAGGTTAAAGACAAAGAGAAAATTCTAAAAGCAGCAAGAGAAAAGCAACTAGTAACTTATAAGGGAGCTCTCATAATATTGTCAGCTGGTTTCTTAACAGAAACTTTGCAGCCCAGAAAAGACTGCCCCAAAATATTCAATGTGGTAAAAATCAAGAACCTAACAACCTAGATTATTCTACCCAGCAAAGTTATCATTTAAAATCAAAGGACAGATAAAGAGCTTCTTAGATAAGAAAAAGTTAAAGGAGTTCATCATCACCAAACCAGTATTATGAGAAAAGTTAGAGGGACTTCTTTAAGACAGGGAAATAAATAAATAAATAAATAAATAAATAAATAAATAAATGTGTGTGTGTGTGTGTATAATAAAATGTCAATAGTTATGTACCTATCAATAATTACTTCCAATGTAAGTAATTAAATGCTTCAAGCAAAAGACATAGGATGGCTGAATAGATTTTTAAAAATATATACCTTTACATATGCTGCCTACAAGAAACTCACTTCAGATCGAAAGACACACACAGACTGAAAGGAAAGGGATGGAAAAAGTTATTTCATAAAAACAGAAACAAAAAAGCTGGGGTAGCAACACTTATACCAGCCAAAATAGACTTTAAAACAAAGCTAAATCAAGAAACAAAAGAAGTACCCAGTAATTCCTTTTCTGGGTATTTATTTAAGGAAACCCAAAATGCTACTTCAAGGGAATGAATGCACTCATATGTCTACTGTAGCATTGTTTACAATGGCCAAGATGTGGAGGCAGCCTGGGTGTCTATCAATGGATAAATGGACACAGAAGAGGTGGTACATATATAAAATGGAATATTGCTCAGCCATGAAAGAGAAGGGGTTCTTTTCATCTCTGGTAGCATGGATGGACCTAAAGGGTATTGTGCTGAGTGGAGTCAAACAGAGAAAGACAGAGTCACTTTGATTTAGTTCATATGTTGAATCTAAAGAACAAAGTAAACAAACAAAACAGAAACAAACTCATAGACACAGAAAACATTTTGATGGTTTTCAGATGGGAGATGGATTGGGAGTGTGGGTGGAAAAAAAAGAGTGTGGGTTAAGAAGTGTAAGGTTGTTACAAAGTAGAGCAGTGCGTTGGTACTCGTTGTTAACTGGTTCTGGGAGGTGCGACAAGTACCAAAAGCTTGAGTACCAAACACATTTTTTTCTGTAAGTAATAATGTAAATAAATTTAATATGTTCCTAAACTGAAAATACACAAAATGACCACAGAAGCTAAGGTAAGACCACAGGGAAATATGCACAGGTCAAGAGCTACCATGTGACTACCATGTGACCCCTTGTTTTGGCTGGAAAGGGTAGTGAGTCACAAGGCAATCAACACTGCCAGGTTCTAGCTTGTGTGTCAAGTATCGACCAAATAACAAGTACCCGGACAAAATGTTTGCCTCAAAATGCTTTGGTTACCAAATTCGATCAGATTCAAAACAGTCAAGTAGCAAGGTCTGGCTATATTTATGAGGAGGTAGGGTACAGCAAAAGGAATACCGTCAATAACATTGTAATAATTGGTAGGGTGTCAGGTGGGGACTAGATTTGCACTACATGATTCTGCAATTCTTTTTCCTTTCATTTACTATTTTTTTAATAGATTTATTTTATTGTTTTTAACAGAAAGAGAGAGAGAAATAGAGAGAGAAGGCGGAAGGCCAAGAGCAGTCTCCATAGCTGTACGTCATCAGTTTTCAACATGGTTTCATTCCACATGGGTAGGTGGGGACTGCACAGGGCAGGAACCGGACTGGGGGACTCCTGTGTAGGAGGCACGCCCCCTCGAGCCAGGGGCCAAACTGGAGGACTCCCACATTGAAAGCTTGCCCCAGCGAGAACGTAACTGGGGGCCACACCCCAGTTCAGCATATGGGTCTGCATGAGCCAGGGCCTGGATTCGATCCTTGGACCCTGGGGCTGCAAAGCGAGTGCTTGCCCTGCTGAGTCATCTTGGCGTCTCCTTTTTACTGATTCTTAATGACCTCATATCCCCAAAGCTCTGTTTTCAGTGGCATGATGGCTTCTAAAGTTGGGGTTTTCCAGGTGCTGCCCAGAGCTCCCTAACTCCCCCCGTTGCTGGGATGCCCTGTGACCAGTAACTGGGAGCATAGCCTGCCTCTCAGATGAAACCAAAGAGACTCCACACTAGAGCTCTCTACCTAGTAGGACCAGAAGGACATACACCTGTTCATTCCTTCCAGAAGCTCACCCACAACTTCCAGGAAGGAAGCCCCGTGGTTTTATATTTCCACCCAGAAATGACCCAAAGCCAGACACCAAGGGAGTGGCCAGCACAGATCTGAAGAGGACACAGCAGAATTCCCGCGGTTGTCCAGATGAAGACATGTGCTGTCTGCACTGCTGAACAGTTTCACTCCTTGCCTTCCCAGACTCCAACAGCCCACAGCTGCCATGTTCTGGGGCTCTGGCTTCCTGGGACATCCTCTAGAAAGGGAAGGGGACACTTCTGCCTCTCCATAGCCAGGTGTGGTCTACCTGGCCTCTGCAACTTAGGCCAGTCCCTTCCTCCTAGAAGGACAAGGGACAGAAGGGTCCCAGGGTTAGCAGTCTTCCACAGCATGATGAAGAGATGAGGCAGTGCAGGAAGATGGTAACCTCCTCTTGGAATCGGGCAACATCATCCACAACAAGCCTTTTGTCGTTAGTTTTTCCTGCCCCAGAGGAACCTCATACAGCTGGTGAATCGGACTGCACACTTGACTCTAGTCCTTTGGGACCCAAGTGCCATTCCAGCTAGCGAAATGCCAGGACCTCACTCTATAGTCAACCGTATTGCCGCTTGCGAACAAGGACTGTTAGCTCGCTCCAAATCCTCTGCCCTTCTCTTTGTTTCCCATTTTACTAGATAGCGCTCATCACCTGGTAATCTACTGTCACATTTATGTATTTATTGTATTTGTCTTTTTCTTATCTATCTCTTCCTGCTAGCAGGCAAGTTCCACAAAGGCAGGCATCAGTTGATATTTTTTTGGTAAGATATAGTTTATTGTTTGAGAGAGAGAGAGAGAGAGAGAGAGAGAGAAGGGGGAGGGCCCAGAGCAGTCTCCACAGTTGTACATCATCGCATAGTTTCATTCCACACAGGTGAATTTGGGTTGCACAGGGTGGGAATCAAACTGGGGCCTCCCATATGGGAGGGGAGCCCCAATTCAGCATATGGATTTGCAGGGCTGGGGCCAGGATTCAATCCCCAGACCTCGAGGTTGCAAGTCAAGCACTTAGTCTGTTGAGCTATCCCCGCATCCCTGGGGGATCAATTGATTTTGTTCACTGATGTAGCCCAATCACTTCCAACAGTGCCTGCCTGCAGTAGGTACCTGATAAACATGTGGTGACTGACGGCCAGCTTGGGAGAGCCTGTGATGATGGGAATGTGATTGGCCCATCTTTTATTCTGCCTCTGCCTGGGAGGGCGACACATGAGGGAGGGAAAGCACGTGCACTTCTCACGACTGCCCATCCTGAGTGTGCAAGGCTTTGCACTGTCTTCAAAACCTACCAATCAACTAAGAAAGCATGAGGTCAGTCACCAGCCCTTCAGGGTGGCATCCTGCCACTCTCTGCAGGGACAACTCTGTCAGATCCATTCCACATTGGTTAGAGGCATTAAAAAATCAGATCCCCCAATGAAATGTTGGTTGTTCTTGCTTAGCTTGGTGACAAATAACATGCTTAATAAATTATAAATGATAAAATATTGGCCCAAGAAATCCCTGATATCAATTTTAATACTTTAAAATGATTTATTAATCTGCTTTCACAGTGTTTACAGTGTCTGTTATTTCTCACTTTCCCATGACACACTGTGAATGAGGCAGAAGAATTTGACAAGATGAGTAAAGGAAACTGTGAGAATGACTTGACGGATGTGATGAGTGAGGTCAGAATAAGCTGAATCAAAAGAGAAAAGACACACCACTCAGTATCACAGAGAGATGGTTCCAGAGAATTCCTCAATATTAATGAACCTCTATTGCTGTCTCTCCTTTGTAGAAGATGCCAGCAGAGCATGTACTCTATGAAGCCTTTTCTAACCCCGCTCCTTCTAAGGAAACCACTGAGTCTGTTGATTCTATGTATCGAGCAACTACCTCTAACATGTAGGCACAGCGTAGTTAGTTCATTTTGTTGGATGGATGAAGAGATGGAGGGATGGAGAGTAGTTGGAAGGAAGGATTGGAAGGAAGGAAGAAAAGAAGGAAGGAAGGAAAGAAGGAAGGAAGGAAGGAAGGAAGGAGGGAAGGAAGGAAGGAAAGAGGGAGGGAGGAAGAGGGAAGATAGATGAACACAGGGAAGAGAGATTGATTTGCTGGTTTGGGGGGCTCTTTTTCTCACTCAGCCACTCTTGTTACCTGTGGCCCCTGCTCTCTAGCACAGACAGGCGGGCCCTCCCTAGGATGACCCATCCTGAGTATTATTGAGGTCAGCCACTTTAAAGGATACCTCATTCTTGGCAGCTTTTATTTAAAGATAGGAACTTCAAAATCAAACCTTAAAGCTGTTTAGAAAAAAAGGACCCGGCAGGCAGCCCCCTGTCACTCTCCCACCCGCCCCACCCCCAAGGAATGCTTCTAGTCATTTTTCTACCCAGAGATGAGTGTGTGAGAGCCTGACATCTTGTTAGTGCTTAACTCATGTTTGTTGATTGGCTCAAATGGCTGCAGATCCTCCCTCCAGAATTCAGAGACTGTGGAGCTAAGCACAGCCATGTAAGGGTGCAGACTCTGGGAGCAGACAGCCTGGATTCATGGCACCCCCACTTCCTGTCCAGGCCGTGTGACTTCAGCAAAGCACGTAACTTTTTGTGCTTCAGTTCTGTCAGCTGTAACATTGAAAATAAAGCCTGGCCCTCCTGCCCAGAGCACGAGTGAAGGCTGGATATTTAAACCGATGCGGAGCGCTGAGGAGGGTGTCTATTGGAAGCACCTGTCAGTGTTTGCGGCTGAGTCTTACCAGCCACACGTTTGGAGTCCGAAGCAGCTCCATTCAAATTCTGCTCAGTCACTTACTAGCTCTGCCTGAGGCTCAGGGTGGCAGTTATTCAGGCTCCCCATCGCGAAAATGGGAATAATTACATCCATACCTCAGAGTCGCCGAGAATACTGACAAGGTGCAGATCTGGAGTATTGTTAGTGCCCCAAAGGAGTATGAATTATTACTCATAGCATTCATAAGTAATTGTTGTTAATATTTTCAGATGGAAGACACAAGTTAAAAGGCAGATTGCCTTTTAAATGTGTCTTCTAGCTGCCACCCTCCCAGGTATTTGTGTGTTTGTGATCTGGGTCATGCCACAGAGACAAATGTACACAGGAAGACCTGGTTCCCTGCAGGGAAGCAGTTTGGTCAGCCTGGGGCCTACTTTTCCAGTGGTCTAGGACTCTTCTATTTCCTCCATTTCCCAGATCCGAAATGCAACAAACTAGAGACAGAATTTGGGTAAAATTCCTTTGGCCAAAAAAGAAACAACGATAATAATGAGACAAATTAAACACATTGAAAAACATGGGCAAGAGTCAGAGAGAGGGATAGAGATGTGACAGGGACTACAAAAGGGGAGAGATCAGAACAACTCCATGAGTATTAAGCTTCAGGTTCAATTTGCTAAGAGACCGGCAAACTCGAGGGTTGCTTCTTGAATACAGGTATAAACAGCATCACCATGAGCTCAAAGAAAGCTGCCTGCTCACAAACCTATTAGCTGATAAACAGCCATGTTCTGTAATTCCAGCTATTAAAAACAGCTTAAAGGGAAATCAAATCTCATTTAGCAGGAATTGCTGGGGTCTTCTTAGACTATTTTAAAGTTTCATATCTATCCAAGGAAGCAGCCTCTAATTCTCCAATGTTGTTTTTCTCAGAAGCAATGCCATTTCCAAGCTTATGAAACATCCATTTAAAGGGACAAGGAAGGCTTGTGAATTTCCTCCACCCACCCACCCTAGACAGCAACAGGACTACGAATGATTTTCTAAGTCAATCGAAACCACAGGGACAGGTGGAACATTTCCTGTCATTTACATATGAAAGGAGGTTATCTCTGCTTCACTCCCAGTGAAAAGGAAGTGATCATAATTAGAGGGAGGATCGGTACAGATCTTCAGTTCAGGAGGTCAGGTTCACACACCTCCACAAAAGCAAGAGGCCTCACAATTGCTTGAACATTTAAGGCAGCTTACTGTGCCAGTACATAGCCATTGCTCAGAGGGTAGCCATGTTCTCTCTCACAACTCCCCCAAACTCAGAGGCTTACTCTGTAATGACACCATGGTCACCAATCTGAGGGCAGGAACGCTGACATCTTTCATCAGCTGTCAATCTATGTATGTGCTAATTTTGAAGTATTGGCCTTCAAAAAGAATCACATAGCATTTACTTACTTATCAATCTGTCTGTTTAGCAGCTAAGAGTTCTATAAGCCCAAGAACAAAAGGATGACATTACAAGTCAGCCAGTTGGCAGATGAGAATAGTACCAGGTCTCCAAGCTCTGGGTCTGATAGTGCCACACCAGAAAAACTACTTGTCTTCTTTCCCTTGGAAGTAAAATTTATCTCAAAATTCTTCCAGTCTCAGACTTCTCAGAATAAGTCTCTTGCACATGCATACACAGTCTTTGACCCAATTATCCTCTGTGACCACTGGCGAAGACCATAGTTTTATCCTGTATTTGTCTTGACTAGAAACCAAACTTGTCTTATTAGACACTTTTTTGAATGATGCCATTTGATTTCTTCCCAAATTGGAGCATATGCCTTTATATTCCCAAGCCATTTGACAAGTGCAATGCCAATGGCACCTTGAAAAGGCAATGAATCCTTCTCTGGGGATATGAAAAAGTCCCTAGTCCCCTTTAATTACCATTCACTTCCTGTACACCTCCTTTTTCATCATTGCTGATTACAGATATATCCATGTCTGAATAATAACTTTCCACTTTATAATCAGACAACTACCACTTACTCTGATAACCTGAGACACTCTAAGTATGATTTTGCCTGCGGAATACTCAGTCTGCATTTGGTCTCTTTTCAGGGGGTAGGCAAATTATCATATACTTGGAGGCAGAAAGCTGCCTAGAACAACATACTAAGTGTGGAGTGCTTCAGCCTATAGCACCCTGCCCATGATGAGCAATTGAGGCTAGTTTAAATATTCGCTGCTGAAACTTCCCAGCCCCAAATGTTGCTGTGGAGAAGAATGTCCTGTACATAGACTACAAAACTCCAAGCATCTCAGCAAGTCTTCTACAAGAAGCCCACCTACCCTAAGGGATCTATTTTCATAACAGAAATTGATATTTCTTAATTTTGATATAAGTTGCCCCCACCTATAGAACCATATCGAACTGGATTCATATAAAACCTTTGATTTATTTTTAAGATTTATCTTACTGTTTTTGAGAGAAGGTGAGAGAGAGAGAGAAGGGGGAGGGCCTAGAGCAGTCTCCATAGTTGTGCATCATTAGTTGTGACGTGGTTTCATTCCACACAGGTGGATGTGGGGCCATGCAGGGTGGAAACTAAACCAAGGGCCTCCCACATGGGAGGCTAGAACCTTCCCTGCTGAGGCATCCCAGAAGTTACCAGTTGTGCCGCCGTTCAGCATATGAGGCTTGCACAGGCTGGGGCCAGGAATCGAACCCCAGACCTCACGATTTCGAGGCAAGCACTCAATTGCTGAGCTATCCTGGCATCCCCATATAGAACCTTTCTAAAGGAAGAATATCAGCATCCCTCATCTACAGGTGCGGAAAGAGAAATAAGAAGCCCTGCCCCAGTCGCCCCAGGGGAAGCTGCTGCTCTGGTGTGGAACTTGAGGCCTGCACGAAGGGTGGGGCCATATTGAAAAGACAGCCCAGTGTCCTAGCACAAGTCAGAGATTTAGGGGTACTAGCCTTGTTTTCTCCACCTCAATGTCACCATGCATATACAATCTAAATTTTCTGGAGCTACTGGGGTGCAAATTGGAATTCAATGAGGAGCTTTGGAAAAACTGATGTCTGGGCCCGCCCCTCGCATTCTGATGTAAGTGGTCTGTGTAGAAAGAGTTCTTAAGACTTTCCCCAGTGATACCCCTCAAAAGCCTCAATTTCTCCATCACGAGAGTGGTAGCACATATGTCATAAAATGATAGTCCTATTTGTAAGGTTCGCCGAAGAAGGACCGTACCAAGTTCTGGTTTAGTGAGAGAGTTTATTAAAAACAGCTGGGCTGACACCAAAAGAGGGAAAGATGGCGCTGGCCCCTTCTAGGGGTGGGGAGAGCTTTTTATAAGCGGGTGTCAGAAGACCCAGAAAGGGGAGTGGAGGAGGGATAGCAGAAAGTATTAGCATCTAGGTTGGGCATGTTTAGTGGATAATCTGGCACCAAGTCCCAACTGCCTCAGGGTGGGGAAGAAAGTCCTTGCAGGCTTTTCTCCTCAGGGAGGCGCCTGAGGCCTGGGGCTGCTGCCATTTTCTCTCTTCTCACCACTACACCCTTCAGCCCTAACACTATTAGAATATAAGGATAGGCTATATGAGAAAATACTGTAGAAGGAAATAATCTACACAGGCAATGATCTACACATTTTAAATGCATCAAGGAATATACACAAATGTTTTAAAACCAAAGAAGACTGTCCCCAAAATAGTTTTCTTTCTTAATAACTTGCCTGAAATGATCTAGGAGACCTTGAGGGCTTTAGAGTCTGATCCAAATTAACTCATAGAATAACTTTGAATGGAAGTTTCCTAGTAGAGTTAGACTTTTACAAAAAGAAGACCAGCTTCCAGATGTTGCTATATAAACTAGACTCTTTCTAGATCATATGCTTGCCCATCCATATTGTTTACTCATCTCTGTGCTGGGCACTATGCTAGCTGGTAGCACATAGAAAGATGCAGCATACTTCTGCCCTCATAGAGCCGAGAGCCTGGTTACATCAGTATTATCATCAGGCAATGGTCAATGAATGTGCAGGGGGAACCCAGAAAGGGAAGATGCTTAAACTGTAAAGAGTGATGGTTTTATAGCTGAGGAGACATCTGCCCTGAGTCTTCAAGAAAGGGTACATGTTTTCCAGAGAGAGAGAGGATTGTGTGAAAAGGCCTGGTGCATTCAGAGACAAGTTAATTCAGTAGACTGCAGGGGTCTCCAAACTTTTCAGCCCGCGGGCTACATTAACTACCAAACAGCAGTTTGGGGGCCGACTACACACTCGAGGTCCAAATAAAAAAGAATCAAAATATAGATGTTGTTTTTAATTATTTATTTAACATTATTTTATTCAGATAAAAAGGTCTCCACGGGCTGGATGAGAGGGCCTCACAGGCCGCATCCAGCCCGGGCCGTAGTTTGGAGACCCCTGGTAGAGGATAAAGAGAAAGTTACAGGCTAAGGATGGAGAACACTGTCTTCTCTGCTAAAGCATGTGGACTTCTTATTCCTGTTTTACAGGTAAGCAAACTGGAGCCCAGAGTGTTTCAGTAATAAGCTCAAGGCCACATAGCAATGGAGTTAGCTATGGTCTTTGAGCAAAAAAGTGGCAAGGTTGGAAAGCTAATTTAAAGAGCCGTTCGAAGGACGGCTTGACCAGATGCATCGAAGCACGGGGAGAGAGACTAAGACTTGGCTGAGGTGTTGGCAGTGAAGGTGAAAGAGAGGGATTGATAGAGACATTCCTGAGTAGCAGGTGGAGATGGTGAGAGAGACACAAGAGGAAAACTGGGTTATTGCATAGAAATGACACCACTTCACTCAAGCCTAGCCTCTCTACAGACCCAAGTGCTGCCAGTTGATGGTTTTGCACTTACGTCACGTGCTTATTGACTATTGCTTCCTAAACTCTGAGATCTACACAAGTTGGTAATCACTTGAAAATTTTCAATTAAATGTAAAAAAAAAATAAAAGAGAAAAACAAGTCAATCTATTCTTCCTTTTGACTGCTCTATTGATTAAAATGAATGTCTGTGCTGGGACTGCTGAACCATGAAAAGCAATCTGTCTTAGATGGGTAACAGATCGTTAGGAAATCATTGGGTTGAAAGAAAAAGTCAAGAAAAAAATTTTACATAGGCCCACGTGTGGGGGTGTCGGTGTGTCTATCTGTCGCTACATAGCCTAGTGTGGATCTGTGCATTTCTATATATAGGGGACATATGCCACATTCTTCAATCAGCCATCACGAGCCAAAGGCACAGGCAGGATTCCTGACTGTTGTACCAGCCACGACTTAGCGAACCCTAAACCATAATGCAGAGTACAGGCAGCGGGCACTGGGGAGCGAGGAGCTATTCAGCTAACAAATTCAGCTCTCAAGCAACCCTCTCTGACACGCGAATTTGACAGAACCCACAACATGTACTTCAAGACCATTCTCTGGAAAATTTAGAAAAACAAGTGGCGTTAATATGTATGCCTCGGGGAAGCTGGGATGCTCAGCAGGTTAAGCGCTCGCTTTGCAGCCCTGGAGACTAAGGATCAAATCCCGGCTCCAGCCCATGGGGACCCACATGCTGGACTGGGGTGTGCCCCCAGTTCGGTTCTTGCCGGGGCCTATGTGGGAGGCTCCTGGTCTAGTTCCTGCCCTGCGCAGCCCCGTGCCCGCCTGTGGAGTGAAACTATATGGAAAACTAATGCTGTCAACTATGGAGACTGCTCTGGGCCCTCCCCCTTCTCTCTGTCTCCCTCTCTGTCAAAAACAATAAAAATAAATCTTAAAAAAGAAAAAAAAAAAAATATATATATATATATGCCTCTAATTTCATCAGAATGTTAGTTTATGAGAGCTATTCTACATCTAAGAAATCCTTTGCTTAAGAAAATGGATAAAAAGGAAAATAAGAAAGAAGCCTTTCTCAGCAACTACTCTCAACCCTCTTCAAGTAAAACAAGCTATTGCCAATTCTGCAAGGTACATGCTAGATTCTAAATCAGAATGAACCCATTCATAGAAGATTCTGAAATGAAGTGTTTTCCTCTCCTCTTGACCAGGATAAACCTGGGAACAAAGGTCTTCCATTCAGACAGACAAGAAAAAATTAAAGGAGAACAACAGTATCCCTACCTTGAAAGGACAGCTGCTCTCTCACACACTCATGAGCCAAATTATGCAGATTAGCACTAACATGTCCCCTGTTACCTTTTATTAATGGTCATTTACACTCCTATCCTCACTGTCTTCAACTCTGTAGTATGTCTATTCTCTGTCCCCAACCTTATCCCTCTTCCCAGCCCACACCCTTCCTGTCTCATTGTCACCAAGTTTAGGACACCTGCTTTCAGGACACCGGTTTGGTTCATTCATTTGCCACAGCAGTGTATCCTCACTGGGACCTTCAGTGACATTATCTCAGACTACCTGGAGGGAGACCAAGGTAGGGAACAGACTTATTTTTCCTTCAACGACAGGCGCTTGCTTGATCAGGATTCCCCCTCCCCCTCCCCCACCCCCACCTCCCCACCCCTAGTTTTTAGGTCAGATCTCAGGAAATCAAGATTGATTTGGAAAAGCTATCTGAGCCACGTCCCAGGATGGGGTTAATGTTTTCTGAACACATTCCTTAAACTCCCTGGGCTCTGCTTTGCTTACCTGTAAGGGGTGATAATAAAAGTAACTATCCATATCACTTGCAAATTGATTTATCCTTTGATGAAGTTAAAGATTTTCTGAAAATCTGGAAGCAGTGTTTGACTTGCGGTTTAACATCTGAGAGCTGGGAGCTGGGAACTTTTCCATCTCCTTAGAAGGCTGTGGTGAGACCCAGGTCACTAAAGGCTCGTCACACTCTTAGAACTGTGCCTGGCACAAAGAAAACATTGCTACTCACTTCCTTTGTTCTGATGCTGAGAAGTAATGAAAGGAACTAAATTTTCTCACAAAGAATAAAAAACATCAAGGGATGCTGGGATAGCTCAGCAATTGAGTGCTTGCCTTGCATCACAAGGTCCAGGGTTTGATCCCTGTCTCAGCCTGTGTAAACCCACATACTAAACTGCAGAGTGATTGGTAGCTGCCTGGATGGCGCAGCGGTGAAGGTTCTAACCTCCCATGCAAGAGGCCCCCAGTTAAGTTCCTGCCCCGCACAGCCCCGCATCCACCTCTGTAGAATGAAACCATGTCACCAGCTAGTGGTATACAACTGTGGAGACTGCTCTGAGCCCTACCCTCTTCTCTGTCTCTCTCGTCTTCTCTCAAAAAATAAAATAAAAATCTTAAAAAAATTAATAATAACAAACAGAGATCACTTTCATTGGAAACACTTTTGAAAAAACTCTGCTAATATGGAAGTCCATTAACCTTTTGAGCTCAATTAACCTTTTCTTTTAATGCACATAATTATTTAATACTTATTATTAGAAGACACAATAAATACACAGCACTTCTGAATGCACATAAATATTCTATATCCCAGAAAGTTTTAATGCATCTCAGACTAGAGAGTGATTCATTCAATTTCTGGCTTTTGTCTTCCTTTTTTGGTAAAGTAAGGGTTTTTCTTTTTCTTTTAAAAATTTTCTTTAAATTATGGCTGACATAAAATATTATGGTAGTTTCAAGTATGCAACATAGTGATTAGACATTTATATAACTTATGAAGTAATCACTCCGATAAGTCAGGTACCCACCTGGCACAATACATAGTTATTACACTATTACTGACTATATTCCCTGTGCTGTACCTTACATCCCTGAGACTGTTTTTAATTCTGGCAATTTGTACATAATAATCCCTTCCATGTTAGGGGTTTTTGATGAGTAAAATTTTATTTAGTAAAATAGTGACCTCTAGTAATTAATTTCCAAAAAGCATAATGAAAACCTAAAAGATCTGTGAAAATAGATTAAATGATACATGTATTAAGGGTTAATTGGCTTTCTCTTTTAATTTGCTTTTCCCACTTAAATAGCTGTCAATAGCACCTGCAAATTGATTTACCCCTCAACGGAGTTAAAGATCTTCTGAAAATCTGGAAACAGTTTTTGAAACCCTGCTGTTATTTAGCATCTGAAGCATATGAGCTAGATTTGCCACTATTTTTCATCTTAGTATTCTAGCATCTGCATAAATCTAGAGAATAACTCACCTTTACCTTAGGTATATGAATACAGAAAATGCAATAGAACTTACTCGTCATGCTCTCAGGTTGGGTAAAGTTTTATCGTAATGAATCTAAATGAAATTCCCCAATAGCTCTGATTGAGAGGAATGCCTTGATATCCCACTTGTGGAAAAGTGGCTCTATGACAAAAATAGAGTTGAATCAAACTCAATACAAGATAAGTCAAAGTCCCTGCTTGCAGGAGCAAAAGAGTCACTCTGTAACACAGGGGTTTTTCTATTGCATGTACAGCAGTCTTGCTAGATGGCCTTTACTGGGGGTTTGGTAAGGGTGTGAAGGAAGCTGATCTTAAACTCCTTGATATTTATTCCCAGTCCATGTGTTCACAATTGTGCATAAGCACATGAGTGTTAATCTCAGGTGCAGAGAACTGGGTTAATCCTAAATCTTACCCTATTTTGCAGTAATTGTCTAATTCAAATTTTTATTTGTTTATATTTAGGTACTCGTTTTTTGTATTATAAACAAATTTTAGCATTTATTTTTTAATGTATTATGGTATAAGACATTTTATGTAACAAATAATTACAGAACACAAGAACAGATACAGGGTACAAGAAATTTTATGTATAAAATTATACACACACACACAAACCTGATTATCACATTCCAGGATATTATTTTGCATATGAATATCATTACTGATGTTTAGAGTTACACTTGTAACTCATAAGCATAAATAAAACATATAAATACTGAATTAGTACTACCCATGTATAATGTGCATCCTTATTTTTCCATCACAAATTTGGGCAAAAAAGTACACATTACACATAGCAAATTGTGGTATTAATGGACACACTACACCACTGGGTCACACATGGTCACATTTGTGTGTTCATCTTCACTCCTATTTTTGTATTTCCCACATCTGACCATCTTTGAGATACATGGGGGTTGGGGGGAGAGAGAGAGAAAGAGAGAGAGAAGGAGGGAGGGAGAGAGAGAAAGAGAAAAAGGAAGAGAGAAAGAGACAGAGAGGAAGAGAAGTGTGTGTATATACATATCCATATCATATATATATGTATATATACTTATTTGATATGTATGCATGTATTTTACTTTACACGTATTGTATTATGCCACAGAACTCACTTGGTTTCTTTCACTGAATGTTGTACTTTTACAATTTAGCCATGTTCTGCTGGGTAGAGCTGTTCTGCTGTATCTAGATGTGTCATTGTGATTCACAATATGAGTCCATCACGCTTTACTTCTTTATTCCTCTGGTGACATACATTCAGTTTGCCACCGTCTCTCCACAAGTGCTATAATGAACGTCCTCGTATATGTACCCAAATTGGCGTGGAAAAACTTTCCTGCGATACGTACCCAGGAGGGAACTACTTGAGCTCAGGGTATACGTATACTTAATCTAAGCAAGTACTGCCAGATTGCTCTTCAAAATGAAAGCCGCAGCCTACACTCCTACCATGAGTGTTCCTATAGCCCCACATGCCCACTGTGACACTACTCAGGCTTATATCATTACTTTTTTTTCAATTACAGTTCACATCCAATGCTATTTGATACTACTTTCAGATGTACAGCACAGTGGTCAGACAGCCACATAATTTAGAAAGTGATCACCTCAGTCAGTCTAATATGCACGTGGCACTACGCATAGTGACTACATATTATGACTATATTCCCTGTGCTGTATTTTACATCCCCATGACTATTTCGTAACTCTCAATGGGTACTTCTTAATCCCTTCACCTTTCCAGCCCATGCCCCAGTCCCCCTCCCATCCTGCAACCATCAGCTTGTTCTCTGAATCTGAGTCTGTGTCTAAGTACTTTGTTTTTGTTTTTTAGATTCCACATATAAGTGAGATATTATGGTATTTGTCTTTCTATGTCTGACTTATTTCATTTAGCATAATACCCTCCATCCATATTGTTGCAAATGGTAAGATTTCATTCTTTTTTTATGGTTTAGTAATATTACATTGTATAAATGTACCACCTCTTCTTTATCTGATTGTCTATTGATGGGCACTTAGGTTGCTTCTATATCTTGACTCTTGTAAATAATTCTGCAATAAACATAGTTGTATATTTATATATCTTTTCTAATCTATGTTTTGGATTACTTCAAAAAAATACCCAGACATGGAATTGCCAAGTTATAAGGCAGTTCTAGTTTCAATTTTTGGAGGAATCTTCGTACTGTTTTCCATAATGGCTGCACCAATTTGCAGTCCTACCAACAGAGAGAAAGGGGTCCCTTTTCCCCACATCCTCACCAACACTTATTGTTTGTTGGTTTATTGATGAAAGCCATCCTGATAGGGGTGAGGTGATAGTTCATCGTGGTTCTAATTTGTATTTCTCTGATGATTAATGACATTAACCCTTTTAGTACGACAGGCCGATATATCGGCTTTTGCATCTCAGGTGAATATCGACTCATACACAGACCATAGTTAAAAGTGCTATAACTTACTATATTTTTTCTTGTATGACGTATGACTGAAATAATTACATTTCTTTTTCGGACAATGTAAAAGAATAGTACTATTATTAACTAATTCAATTTATATAAAACTAAAAAAAATGCATATGGATATCTAAAACAGTAACTTCATAATGTTTTTCTTTTTCTAAGGTGATACATTTTATTAAATTACCCTTCGCATTTCTTGCTAGTACCACTGGCAGAAGGTAGCTCTAAGAGGGAAGCATCTTTTCATACATGTATTGGAGAATGTCCTCTTTGGAGAAATGTCTGTTTAGGTTCTCTGACCATTTGTTAATTGAATTGTTTGAGATTTTTTTTTAATGCTAAATTTATGAGTTCTTTATCAATTTTGGATATTAACTTCTTATTAGGTATATCATTGGTGAATACCTCCTCCCAGTAAGTAAACTGTCTTTTCATTTTGTTGATAGCCAAACTTTTAGTTTGACATAACCTTATTTGTTTATTTTTCTTATGTTTCCCTCATCTGGGGAGATATATCAGAAAATTTGGGAAAAGCTGGCATGGCTCAGCAGGTAAAGCGCTCGCTTTGAAGCCCCGAGGACCGAGGATTGAATCCCGGCCTCGGCCCAGGCGGACCCACATGCTGAGCTGGGGTGTGCCCCCAGTTCAGTTCTTGCTGGGGCCTATGTGGGAGGCTCCCGGCCCAGTTCCTGTCCTGCGCAGCCCTGTGCCCACCTGTGGAGTGACACTATATGGAAAACTAATGTCAACTATGGAGACTGCTCTGGGCCCTCCCCCTTCTCTCTGTCTCTCTCTCTATCTCTGTTTCTCTCTGTCAAAAATCAATAAAATAAATCTTAAAAAAAAATAATAATTTATTACTGAGAGCAATATCAGAGAGTTTACTGCCTATGTGTCCTGCTAGAAGTCATATGGTTTTAGATCTTATATTTAAGTCTTGAATTCATTTTCATTTTATTCTTATATATCATGTAAGAAGGTAGTCCAATTTCAGGTTTTTTGTATATCTGTTCCAGTTTTTCCAATACTGTTTATTACATATACTGTCCTCAATCCATTGTATATTCTTGCCTACTTTGACCTATAGGTATGTATTTATTTCTGGGCTCTCTGTTTTGCTCTATTGATCTATGTGTCTGTGTTTATGCCAGTACCATGCAGTTTTGATTACTATAACCTTGTAGTATAGTTTAATATCAGGTAGTGCAATACTTCCAACTTTGTACTTCTTTCTCAAGATTGCTTTAGCAATTCGAGGTCTTTTGTGGTACGTTATAAATTTTAGAATTATTTCTATTAATTCTGTGAAAAATGCCATTGGTATTTTCTTTTGAGAAATCAGCAGTCTTATGGAAGTTTTCTTGCAATTAACAAATTGCCTTTCTCTTGCTACTTTTGCCTTTAACCTTTGGCATTTTAATTGGGTGTCTTGGTGTGGGCCTCTTTAGATTCATTGTGTTTAGCGCTCTCTGCGTTTCCTGGGCTTGTATGTCTATGCCTCATTATCTCTTCAAATAGGTTCTCAAACTTTTTTGTCTCTCTTCTCTTTCCCCTATGATGCAAATGTTTCTACATTTTTTTTTCTTTCATTTTACTGTTCTCATTGGGTGTTTTCTGCTACTTTGTCTTCTAAATCATTCATTCTATCCTATGCTCATTTAATCTGTTATTGATTCTTTCTAGTACATTTTTCATTTTAGTTATCATAGTCTTCATTTTTGACTGGTTCTTTTTTTATTACTTTTATGTCCTTATTAATGTTTTCTCACTCATTGTTGAGGTTATCACTAAGTTCTTTGAACATCCTTATAACCATTGTTGTGAGTTCTATATCTGGTAGAATGTTGGCCTCCATTTTGTTTAGTTCTTTTTCTAGAGTATTCCCCTGTGCTTTCATTTCAGACATATCATTTATTGTCTCCTCATTTTGGCTGCTTCTCTGTGTTTGTTTCTATGTATTAGGTAGGTCTACTATGTCTCCCAGTCTTGGCAGGGTAGCCTTATGTGGTAGCTTTCCTTTGGAGCCCATTGGCACAGCCTCCTTTATCACCATAGCCAGGTGCTCCAGAAGTGTCTCTTGTATGGGTTGTATGAGCCCTCCTGTTGTAACTGAGCCCTGAGCGCCGTTGGCACATAAATGGGTGGGATTGTCCCTCAGGCTGATTGGCTAGGAGGATTGGCCACAACCACAACATACATGTTGTTAGCCAGGGCTGACCCCAGCGGGCTCTAGTGCCTGCTGAGACCACCTTTTGGGTGTGCTGCTTGTGGGATTAATTGAGTGGTGCTCTGTTGTGGGCTGAAGCTGGCCTCTGGATGGGCTTCAGTGCAGGCCAAGGCCAACTGCTGCCAGTGATGGGCCCAGGACTACCCAGCAGGAACTTTGATGCCATCCATGGTTCTTCATTGCCTGTGCTGGTTCAGGAGATAGCTGGGAATGGCCATGCTCTGAACTGAGACTGACTGCCACCAATAGTGGGTCTGTGGCAGCTTGGCAAAAGGCTCAGAGCATCCCAAGGTCTGTGGCTCTTGGCTGGCTACCTGTAAGGATCAACCACTGAAAGAGCCTCAGGTGGTATGCAAATTAGGTGACGTGGGGTCTCAGGGAGTCATCAAGGTAGAGTGAGTGGTGTTCACCAGTTAATACGGATTCATGTTTTGTGCCAGTGCTGAGCCTTGGGCCACACAGCAAAAGGCACAGAGTACACTGAGGCTAGCTGCTACCAGCCAGAGGTCCATGTACTCTCAAGAGTTGTCCACGAAAAACTGTAGTGTAGGCCAATGCAGGGCTGTTGAAAGAGGCTCAGGAGATATACAAGTTGGTGGGTCAGGGTCCCAAGGAGTCACCAGGGTGGAATAAGCAGAATTTACCTGGCCAGTGCAGATTCAGATTTGTCCCTGTTGGGCATGAGCTCAACACAGGAAACTTGGCACCTGCCTGCAGGCTGTGTGAGAGGAGGGCTCAATACAAGGACAACAGTGGCTGTCCCCGCAGCCTGCCTTGAAGCCAAACAACTCAGCCTCTCCTTGTATGGACCTAGCAGCTCCTGAGCTGCCGTTCCTCCATGAGGGCCAAGGGTGAGTGCCTGGGAGTGAGAGAGTCTGTGCATGGGCCCTTTAAGATGATGCCTGGGTTTCCCACAGCCTTCGGTCTTGCTTGAAGGCATGAAAGCCCTGGTGATTTTCAAAGCCAGATGTTGTGGGGGTTCCTCTTCCTGGCTCTGGAGCTCTACACTGCAAAGCCCAGTGTGGGGCTGGAGTCTCTTGTTCTTCAGGAGGGTCCTCTGAAGCTCTCCCGATTCTCAAATGCCAGTTGTGGGTGTGGGACCAGCCTGTTTTGCATCTCCCCCACTCCTAGCAGTTTTGAAGTGCTTAGTTATAGGACTTCTGTTCATCTAGTCTTCAGTTGGTTCTCTGGGTTGATTGTGCAATAACTTAGTTGTAATTTTAACATTGTCACAGGAGGGGTAAGCACAGCATTTACCTATTCCACCTTCTTGACTAGGGCTTCCTCGGCTTCTTAATGATTGACATGTGAATGGGATTATTAGTTTTCATTTCTTTAATTTCAGATGATTGTTGGTATCTCTTTTTATGCTTGCATGGTCTCATTTTGGTTCATTCTATGCAAATTTCCTGCTCTTATCTCATTTTTCTGATGGAGGTCTTGTATGCTCTTGCTGAGTTTCAAGTGTTTCTAGATATTAATCTCTAGTCAGTTTGTCATCACATATATCATCTCTCAATTTGTTACTGTCAACTTAATCTATGATATCCTGTTGAGCAAATATCCTTCATCTTTTTGTAATCAAATTTTGCCTGTATGTACTTTTATGCACTTTATATACTATTGATGTTTTAAAAAGTATTCTTCAGCCCTGAGTAACAAATATTTCTCTAATGTTACTTTATATTGACTTTAAAGCCTTACCTTTTATATATATAGGTTTTTAACTAATTAGCCCCCAACCTTTATATATGGTTTTAGCTAGGAATCTCATTTTATTTTTTTGTGTTTAGTAGGTCAGTTGTCCAAACACATCAATTAAAGAGACAGTCTTTTCCTGATTATTTTTTAATGCCACCTATAAAATACATTAAATAAATTTGTATCTATCACTGAGATCTCAATTTTTCCCCCTTTGATCTATTTGTCTGTTTTTATATTAATGTCTACCTACTTTAATTACTATGACTTTTTGACAAATCTTAATACATAGGAGAGCAATACTTTTCTTTTACAAAGTTGAATTAACTATACATGGACATTTTTCTTTTCATATAAATTTTAAAATAATTTTATTGAGTTTTTTTAATCCACCAATTATTTTGATTGGAAAAGTAGTTAATATATAGATTAAGTTGGAGATATTGACAAATTTATTACAAAAAATTATCATGCTAATAGTATGAAATGATTCACCATATATTTGGATTTTATTTCTGTATCCATTAATAGACTTTTCTATTTTTTCATAAATTTCTAGTGTACTCTTTGCTAATTGCTATGTATTTTGCTTTTGTTTTTGGCTACTGTAGGAGATATTTTAGATTTTTTACAAATTCTAGTTAGTTACTGTTAGCATTTAGAACCACATTTGGTTTATTTTATGAAATTCATTGGATGACATTAGTAAAATTATATAGGTTTCAGCGTACGTTTCTATAATGCATTTGGTCATTTTGAGTTAATCTTGTGTCTGAAAGCTTTGTTGACTTCTGTTATCATGGTTTAATTCTTCTGGTTTTTCTTTTTATATGATCATATTATCTGCAAATAACAGTTTTGGATTTTCCAATTACGGTATTTCATCTTTGATTTAGTGTTTGTATTTATTTATTTATTTATTTATTTATTTGAAAAGCATTTTAAAATATTTTGTGTGATTCAGACTGCTTTGCAGTTAAACTCCCAATATCGACTATGGGAAAATCTAAAGCAGGAAGTGGTCAAAACTTTGCCTAAAGTCACAGATAGCAAGAACCAGAGCCAGTATGTCTGGCCCTGAGTCCATGGCCTCAGTATTAGATTCCATCCCCAGTGGCCTTAGGTCCACTGCCATCCTCAAAAGGAAAGTACCAACACCCCTAATAGTGGTCAACTTCACCTTATTACATAGATCAGCCAGTGCTATTTGAAAGTCCTTGTTGGCACAGTTCCATATAATAGGAAGCCTAACTTCATTGTCATTACCAAGGTCTCTGTTTCTTCTTCTCCCTACAGTCCTGCTGGCAGACCCTCCAAATCAAAGTAGTCAAGTACTTCTGTTGTCCCAAGGAAAGCGCCACCACAGAACAAGAGAGGAAGCAGAGGGAAGGCAGGTCCCTGCAAGCTGCTGCTTTCCATCGGACTCAACATGATGCTTAGACAGCCACTGCCCATCCACAGAGAGCAGGGCAAAGCAGGGCTACGGTCTGGCCAAGAGAGACAACATTCTGGCTTCTCAGACTAGGGTTTCCCCTGAGAAGCACTATTGTTATGTTTGGAGTATTAAAAATACCCAGCTTAGACACATCTATATTTAAAGGTGAATACCTCTCCTTCCTAAACTCCCCTCCCCCCAAATCCAAATATAAAACGCAAAGACTAACATTCTGGTTTATAGATCTTCTGGTTATAGATAGGATTGGTTCTTTCCATTTAGAGATGGCTAAGTAATAGTGCATTGTCTGTTGAAACAGAAGTCTTTTTAAATTATGATGATGTGTATTTAATGGAGCAAGAATAAACTGGAAGTTTACAGCTAAATTTGGTTCTGCCTTAGAAATGTAGGTATTATAGGATACCTTAAATGAAGAGGCTAAATCAGTGTGGCTACAAACATTCTGAAGGGATGTAAAACTTGCCTATCTCAGGTTAAAGTGTGCGAAAAGTACATTTCTTCACACATACAGAGCCCGCCTTACTTGTGCTTCTTTTCCCCCCATGAATCAATGAGCACATGTTTTTATGGCATTTTGAAACACCAGAGTTTCTATTTTCAAACTATCATTGTGTTTACCACTGCCAGAAATAAGTCACCTCAGCAAACTCTAATGGTGGCAATTTTGTGACGCGTAAAATTGATTTATGCTTACAATCAAAATGTATTTTCCTTGATAATTTATGCTCAACAATTTAACATAATTACTTGTGCCACACTTTTAACATCTCTGCCTTCCTGACAGTCAACTCTGGAAGACAAACACGCACACACGTACACACATACACAAAACAAAAAACACACTGTCCTTCAGAGGCAGGATTTTTCCTAATCAATGTTATAGCAGCCTCCTTTGTATTTTGTTGTGACAAGCCTGAATTTAAACAGCCTAGGAAGTCAAAACAGCAGGAGAAATATCAATACATATTAACTTAATCAAGGAGCTCTGCCCTGCCATCCTTGTCTACACTCGAATTATGCTTCCACGGTGAGTTCATGTCGCTATTGGCATCTTGTAACTTCTCCACAAATATTTGCAGTCTTCAGCAGTCATCCAAAATGAAGGATGGCTATAGGCTTCCAGACACCTTCTTTGCATCTGTATGAAATTTTGTCACAACAGTTTCAAGAAAATCACTCCTCAGGCGAGCTCTGACTCACTTGTCTGAATTTACAATCTTGAAACGTCTTTTATCCAGCAAATGCTTTCCTTCACATCCCCCAATGGCATTCCAATAGAAACTTTATTCTCCGTTGCTCTGCATAAACCTTTTTTGAAAGGAAAACGTAATAAAAGATACATCAACCTAAATAAACACACAATGTTCTGGCCCCATCCAATCCTGGGTGTGCCACACAAGACTTTGAAACCAGTATCTGATTAAGGCAGCAGGAGTTAGAACAATGAGACAAGCATACCAAGTGGAGAGAGCAAATATACTTGACCTTTTAAATGAGCACTCAGTTCCTATTCATTCATGCCAGCATGTTTCATTCTTTCTCTCCAACAAGGTAATTGGAAGAGACATTACAGTGGTCTCATTAACACACTAAATGTTCACTTTATCATATATGAAGATGATTCTACTGGCTTGCGAATACTCCAAGCTGTTTCCAGAGTAGTAACAAGTGAGTATGTAGACATTTCCATCCTTCCATTCATTGCCCCTGGAGACCCAGCGCTCCAACCTGCACCGGGTCCTAGAGGAGTGTTCTAACCATAAAACCAAAAGGAACATTGGGTCCATCTGAGCATTGACCGATGTTGATATTTAAGACAGGCTGCATAATTTGCAGAGCCAATGCAAAATAAAAATGTGGGTTCTCTTGTTCAAAATTAGTAAGAATTTCCAAGTTAGCAGAAGCAGAGCATGAGGACCTTCCCAGAGCCAGGTCGTGTATAACCGACTGCACAGGTCTCAGTCCCATGAAGCTGCACTGCTGCTACTTTCATGCCCCCTGTGAAGATACTCAGACTTGAGGGGGCTTTGTCACAATACCAGCGAAGGCCCAAACAGGTGAGTGTCGGTAGAGAACTCACACAAGCAGCTCTCTCCGAGAAAGCAGCCTCTGCCCACCCAGAAAAACGATCAAAATCATCATTTCCTGTTGTTTTGGGTAAAAGAGCTCCAACATGAGATTGACTTTGAGAAGAAAATAAATGTGCATAAATTCTTAAGTGCCCAGTCTGTCTGAAATTCTCTTTCTTTAAGTAAAATAACTTAAGCATGATCCTAATGCTAGGATTTCTGGGAAGATATAGGAATTGACACCCTATCTTTCCATGTACTCTCACTACAACTATGTTCCAGTAAAAAAAAAAAAAAAAAAAAAAAAAAAAAAAAAAAAAAAAAAAATGCATCTGAGTTGACTTCTAAAGCAGTGCTGTAAGACTATCCAAATGTATGTAATCCTTCACAGAAATACAAATATTAAAACAGCCAGGTCTTGGTAATGATTATCCTCCAGAATGACACAAAAGAGGAAAGTATGCTTATACAGGGTCTAGCAGGAGTAACGCCCCCTTTTTTAAAAGCTGGTAATATATACCAAATCTTTTATTACAACATCAGAAGCATGCAATTCTGTAACTTAACAGTATCACACTCAAGCACACTATACTACTTTTCAAAGGCCATTATTTCTGCTGGACCTTGTATTTCTATAGATCCTAGGATTCACTTGAACTAATTTTCTAGGAGTGGTTTTGTCTAAGTATTATTTGTTATTATCAAATATGTGAAAAAACAAATTCAAGACTTTCCTATTG
>PVKE010016424.1:0-32020 GCA_004027555.1 Craseonycteris thonglongyai | reverse complement strand
AGCAATTTAATTTAAAACAAAGAAAAGGTACTTACATTTTAAACAGAAGAAAAATTGAAACTCAACATGGTCACCGGGGATAAATAATATTGATTGATAATAATACTGTTAATACAAAAGAAAAGAAGCTACCGTATGACACTACCAAATATTCAAGCTAACTGACTGTGTTCTTCGATGAGTCGAGTCGTAACTGTTGTGTTTACGCGCTGCGTCCGGTGACAAGTGTAACACATAAGTCAAAATGTATTGTCTGGGTGGGCGGAGATCACAGTGTCAGGCTGTCAGAATTCTAGGAATTTATGACCTTGGCAAATTCCCAGAATGCATTAAACTATTGCTAGAAAGTTTTGTCTTCTACAATCGCCTCAAAGTCCATGGTACACGGAATTCCACCCCAGACATTGCGAGCGATCGACGATCGACCAAAATTGGCCTCGTGCTCGACCGGTCGACCACGATCGACTTGTTGGCCACCCCTGGTCTAGACATATAACCAACAAGTGGTCATACAATGGGAGAACCTACAAGGCAATATGTAAGCCCACTGAGATTTCCTTCATCTTGGTCTTTCCAGAGCCTGAAACAAAGATCACAGTGAAAGATGCTTCAGGATGTGGAAGCCCAGGGGGTAAGGGTGGGGTAGTAAAGGTAAGGGAGGCAAGGAACATAATAATATGATGCAGTGCAGGTCTATGCTGTCCAGGGCTTTACAAGGAACCTCACAGGCTCTAGTCAGCAAAATAATGGGTGACAAGGATGTCCACAACCTAGTCCTCAGAACATGAATAAGTTATCTGACAAAGCAAAAGTGATTTTGCAAATGTGATTAAGTTTAGGATCTTATCATGCAGTGAGTATCATGGATTATCTAGGTAAGCCCAGAGAAATCACAAGAATCCTTATAAAAGTCAGAAAAGAGGTGGCAACAGAAGCAGAGATCAGAGAGATGTGGGGCCAGGAGCCTCTAGAAGCTGAAAAAGGCAAGGAAATAGCTTCTACCCAGAACTTCCTGAGGGAATGTAGCCCTGCCAAAACACTTTGTACTTCTGACCTCCAAATCTAAAAGGGAATAAATCTGTATTGCTTTAAGCCACATTGTTTTTGGTAATGTGTTACAGCAGCGATAGGAATCTAATACACAGGTCATTTAGCAGCGTATCACTTGGAACCCAAGACTTTCCCAGAAGAATCTTTATGGAGAGGAGCTCAAAGAGGGTGAAAGGAATGAGAATATATCTGTTCAATTGCTTCCAAATATCTCCAATTTCCCATTCATCAAAGTTTACCACATAGGGTGCTAACTGTCCACCTTTCCAGTTCTCACCTTTCAGCCTATTGCATCTGCTAAGAATCTATAATATATCCCATGCTTCATAGTGGTTCATGCTCATCCATGTGGGCAAGGTGCTGACTAAGAGGTACTTCAAGTAAACTGGGAATTGCCAAAATTATGTCCAAAGCTGAGGGAGACTAACTATGCTTGAGGAGAAAAATATCCAAATACTTATCCAGCTCTTTCTGTGGGCTAATGTCATTTCTAGTAAGTAGATTTTGCCTTTGCCTGCCTAGCATCTAAAACCCAGTTCTCTGAGTAACTGAATTCCATTCTTGGGAAACCACCCTTACTAACTCTGGCCATGTCCCAAAGGGAGCTGACACCCCCATTTATTATAGAAAGAGGCATGACCCAGACATGGCCAATCAGAGCACAGAATTCCTCAGCACAACAATCAGTTCAGGAATAGGTAGGGCCCCAAGGCTGGCCAATATTGCACCTACCAGGCCACAGAGATTGGTTCAGAGCAGTGCCAATGGTCCAGTCAGTTCAGTGTGTCTTCGTTCTGAAACATGTTATGATTGAGAACACATCATCCTTTTTACCCACTCATCTTGGACTTGAGAGTATGTCAACCTGGAATTCCCAAGGGTATGAAGCCAGCATGAGGAGATGAAAGGGGATACACTAGAACACCAGTTGGCTTCTGGATCCAACCATACCTAAACTTAGATGGACTTCCCACATATGTGATTCAATACATTTCCATTAACTTAAGCCAGTTTGAGAGTCTTTCTTTCTTTCTTTCTTTTTTTTTTTTTTTTTTAAGATACCCAATACAATACAGTGCTTTCCCAAGGTCACATTTTCACTTGCTGTCAATAAGAAGCCCTGTTGTCATACATTTAGATGCTTTCAGAGACTGGAGTAGTTACTAAAGCCATAAGCAGGTCAGAGAGAGGCAGGAGCCCCAAACCTCTTGAGGACTTTCAAGTTCTACAGGAGAATCCCCGGTATACCTTGATACAGTATCCACTATGCCTGAACCCTTCCCCTAAATAGCAGTGCCCAAAGCCACCTGAGTAGGCATCCTTAGAAAGCTATTCTTTGTTCAGTCACGTCACATCTTACAAAACAGGAAAACAGTATAAAATCTATTTCTTGGAGTGTGAAAGCTCAGCTGTAGATTGGAGTGATGGTTGACCTGTTTGTACTGTCCAGCCCCCAGTGCAGTGATTCTAGTGATTAGATGTGGCCACTTCCAGCCTCTGTGAAATAGAAAATTGCCGCAATTGTCAATGATAGGTCTGGCCCAGACTAAATTCAAGCTGCCTACTGTCCCAAACATGAAGGTATCTACCAACTCCAGTGGCCCCTGTTCTGAAACCAGGACACACCTCTCAGGAATGAGGAAAAGGCCATTTTCAAAGCAATAATTGCATAACATGTGGAATGAAACAAAAGGGAGACCCTCGAGCTCCATTACTTTGAAGAGTCTGTCAGTGTTTTCATTATAGTCCATTTTCTGCAGTGATTTATCTTCAGCTGTGAAGCTGGGCTGACAGCTGGGGCTTAGCACCCACAGGCCCAGCCTAGGAGAACTGTGTGGAGTTTAATTTAGTTGGAATTGTTTGGCAGCTCCATGCTGAGGAGTTGCAAACTATGAATTAAGTACAAGTTTGGGTCCTCTGGCACTTTTGTGGCAGTTCTTGTTTGGAGCATCCTCGGTAGCTCACCTGCAAACTGTGCTTTCCTAACAGGCTGAACTATCTGAGGCTGGGAATGAAAACAGGAGAGTCGTTTGTTAATACTCTATAAGGGGGGACAGAAGGGAAGACATTTTATAGTTGAAATCCATGAATATAATTTATGCTTCAAGTGTTTTTTAAGTATCATTTAAAGTCAGATCATAATTTAAAAGTTATCTCCTGCCTTTTCTCTTTATATGGTCCTCCCATGACTCCTGTTTCCAGTCTTAGGGGTGGGATCTATGTCCTCCTGGGGAAAGTAAGACATGATCTGCAATGCCCCCAGCCCCAACACTGGTCATCTGTCCCCTTGGACAGACAGTCCCAAGAGCATGAGCCTTGGAACAACAAAACCAAGTCCTAGAAATTAAAGCCAGAACTAACCTCAGAAACAGGTAGCTCCCAGACTGCCAGTGCCAATGGATGTTCAATGCATATCTGGATTCCAGCATGGAGCCTAGAATCCAACTCAGAACTCAACAGTCTCTCTTTAAAGTCAGACAAGGGGTAGGGGTATGAAAAATCAGTCTCAGTCTGAAAAAGGTTTACCTCTGTACTTTTCTCTTTGACCCTCTTGGGCACTAAGCTCAACAACCTATGACCTTTACACACATATTGTTCCCTATAAGCCATGGACCTGCCCACAAGCCCTGGAGTTCTCAAGTCATTGTCTTCACCCTCACCATTATACCCACTATCAATAGCATATATCAGTGTCGATTCCATCATCATCAGTACCATCATCAATCTCATCAAGAATAATACTGAGAAATCAACTCAAGGCAGGCCCTGTAACATGTGGTACATGTGTGGTCTGAGTCAGTCCCCATTGTAAGTCTCTGTGTAAAGGAGTTTTTAGCCTCATGCTATACTGGAGACCGAGTCTTAAAGAGGGAAGGCAATACACCCAAGGTTACCAAGATGGGAAACCAGAACAGATGGACCCAATGTTCAGGTTTTGAATTACTATGGGATACTATCTATCAACATAGAATAGACTCCTCAGGAAGTTGACTCAGAGAGAGTGTTTGGAGGTCAGTGTGTATACTAGAGGGTGTCCTTGGGATCAACAACCATTGAAGGGAGAGGAAGCAAGCAGGAGTAAGCAGAGAATAAGTTGGGCTCTGAGTCAGGACCAGTCATAGCCCTGGTTCACACCACAGGGCACTCTGGAGCTACAATGGTCTACTTGTGACATTGCTCTGTCTTGGGCTAGGATGGTTGGGCCTTTATACCCTGTATGAGTTTCCTATGGCTGCAGTAATAAATTACCACAAACTCAGGATTCACAGTGGCTTAAAATGACACAAATTTACTCTTGTATAGTTCTGGAGGTCAGAAGTATAAAATGCGTTTCATGGGGCTAAAATGAAGGTTTTTGGCACAGCTGCATTTCTTCTGGAAATGATAGGAGAGAATTTGTTTTCTTCCAGAAGCCACCTTCATTCCTTGGCTTGTGGCCCTTCCTCCATCTTCAAAATGCATCACTCCAGCCTCTGCTGTTATCACATCTTTTTCTCCCTGCTTCCATCATCACATTTTCTTCTCTGACTCTGACCCTCCAGCCTCCCTCTTACAAAAACTATTATGGTTATATTTAGGGTTTACTGGGGTAGTCCAGGAAATTCTCCACATTTAAGGTCTGAGGAAATAGTAAGGAAACAAAATTGAGTTACCATAGCCAAACCAATATAATTACTTAAACCAAAATGGACTGAAACATGAGAAATAGATTTTATTTTACTTTAACTAGCCTAAGGACTTAAACTTTTGAACACTTTAGTTATACACTAATACCCACAGGTACATAAAACTCTTATAGATAACCCTCTGAATAACTTAGGAAAGAACGTTCATGTAGTCAGACCATCTGACATCCATTATCCAGCCTACCTGACATCTAGAAGAACAATCATGGACCAATCCAGAACCTAAGAATGCAGAAAAGATTCTTCTCCCGAATGTAATTTTTACTATAAGAATTCTCAACTTATAATAATGGGGTTGTTACCTGGTAGTGTCTGCCAATTTGCAAATCTGAAGATCCTTGAATAAAGATTTATCATTTAACTCTAGCAAAACCTCCTGATTAATTTATACTAGGTTAACAGTTTCTTAATCACATCTGCAAAGTCAACTTTTCCCATGTCAAGTAAGAGAGTCCATAGGTTCTGATGTGGACGTCTTAGTGGGCCATTACTCAGCCTGCCACATACCGCCTCAATCATTTATTATCTGAGGCAATCCCTGAAGGGGGCTGAGAACTAAAGGCCCTCTGCTGATCACACAACTGGGGCCAAAGCTCTTCTTGAAAGAGGATCTGGGAGCATCTCCATGTTTATCACACATCCCCAGAAAAATTCAGGTGCAACACAGCCCAGACCATTGCTTCTTCTGCTTTAAAGGCTTGCACTCTCTCAGCTTTGAATCCAAGTTCTAAGCTCCATCTCAGACTTAGTTACCAAGGTCTGCTTTCATCTTCATTTTCTGCAAATCGTAATACTTCAATTTTATATTTATGACCAACTGTTTAAATACCTCCTGAGCATCTGACCACAGCTCAATTGTCAATTACTCCAATAATCATCTGTCTCTTTGTATTCAGAAAGCAGCACAGATTAGGGAATGAAAAGACAGCTTTTGGCATTGAGCAGTTGTGTTTTGGGGGACGTTTCTCCCCTGCTGTAAATGTGTTACACTGAAACATATTTCTATCCATCTGCAGCCCTGCCATATTGCAGGTAACTGTGAACAAAACAAGCAGTAAAACTACAAAGGGGTTGCTGCCTTTTCCTATACATCGACACTCAATTACCTGTACTAAAAGCATAGGCTCCTCTGAAATACATTCCTTACTCCTAAGCAGTATCTGTGACCTGGAGACCCAGAGGAAAGTCAAGAAGAGACTTAAGGGGAAAAAAAACAACAAGAAGACAGCTGGGGATGCTGAGATGGCTCAGTGGGTTAAGCGCTTGTCTTTCAGCCCTGGGGTCTGATGATCAAGTCCTGACCCCGGCCCATTCAGACCCATATGCTGAACTAGGGTGTGCTTCCTATGTGAAAAGCACTCAGTTCAACCCCCAGCTCATGAGGGCGTGCCTCCCATGCAGGAGGCCCCGCCCACTTGTGTAGAATGATACTATGTTGAAAACTGGGCCTGCTCCCTTCTGTCTGTCTGCCTCTGTCTCTCTGTCAAAACAATAAAAAAATTAATTAAAAAAAAAAACACAAAAAAACAGGAAGGGCTTTTTTAAAAAGAGTCACAAACTCGGACCTTCTTCTCTGATCCTGCCTTCTGAATGATCCCCTTTCTAGAATGTGCTTTGGGTATAATGAATGATAAACACCAACTGACTCATTAGAGTGGATTCTGAAGTGCTAACTCATCATGCTATGTGGTTCTGGAGGGTCTGTCAGTTGAGAGATTCCTGCATCTCCTACCTCACTGGGGGATATATTGATTAACAGAGGCCTGGGAGTCTGAAAGCTGTTGATAGAGCCACCAAATCATTCTTTCTCATTCTCTCTACACCCCAACCCACCCCACCCCACCCCACACACACACAAACATGCACACTCCCATCCCAAAGTTGCTAAGCTACTAAAATTGGAGTTTGGGGCTTCTGGTAGCCATAATGTCTGTCTTTTCAGGAGATGGAGAGGATTGGAGGAGCCCTGATGCCTTCCTTGAACCTCTGGATCCAATCATACCTATAGGCTACACCCAATCCTTTTCAGTTGTTGTATCAGCCAACTATGCTTCTTTAAACGTAAGTTATTTTCAATGGATTTCCACCATGACTTGACTTATTGCTTTTTGTTTGTTTGTTTTTGTTTTTGTTCATTTGTTAGTTTTGTATTTCACTCTGGTCCTCAGTAGCTTCAAACTCAACATGCTCCAAAAAAATTAATTCATCTTGCTGTCCCTATACCCACATGTCCTAAATTTTTTTTAATGCTTTCATTTTTTGTATCCCCGAGACCCCAGGTTCCTGCATATCCTTGAAACCTCTCTTTCTTTTAAGTCACTCACCCTTCTCATTGTCTTCCTTTTGTTATGGTTTAGATGACTCTCCCCATGGCACTACAGTAGCCTCCTACATCATCCCTGTTCCTGATGCCTCTTCCCAAAAGCTAATTTCACCAGACCTGTCTCTTATTCAAAAGTTTCCTATGCCCTTGCTTGACATTCAAAAAGTTAGGATATAGTACAGAGAAACCTAGATTTCAATACCAGCCCAAGATTCAAGTCTTAGCTCTGCAACTCTTTAGTTACGTGATTTTGATCAATTTAGTAAACTTTTCTGACTCCAGTATCCCCTGTTGTAAAATGGATAGATTCATATCTACAACTTATGGTTGTGGTGAGAATTAAATAAGTTATTATATGTTAAATGTTTAGCACAGAGACTGAGGCAGCAGCAGCACTCAACAATTAATTTAACAAGTATTTATGGATAACTATTTATGTGCCAGGTCCTTGTGATTATACACACACACATGCACACACCCACACACAATGGAAGAAGAGTTTTTACTTCAACCCCCATCTAATCAATGCTTTCATTCATTAATTCAGCAAACACAGGCTGGTGCTTCCTGCACATAGCATAGTGCTGGACACTGAAATAGAGTAATAAACAAGCCATGACTCCTGACTGCAGAGAACTCCTGTCCAGTAGAGGAGACAGATGACAGACATGCAAACAGATCATTTCAAATGCCTGATTCTTGCCCTGTCACAGCCATAACTGGGGCTTCTATGCACCTTTGTTTCTAAAATTCTGTGATACTGTAAAAAGTAAAGTTTCTTCTCTAGAAATGGAAACAAGAAACCCGATAGAATAGAGTTGGGAAGAGATAAATTCCCCTCCATTACCCGAGGCTCACTTTAGACAATCTCCTTCCCACATCCTGTCCAGTGAGAGAAACTCTAAACCAGTCATGTTGACCCTGGAGCCCAGGAGGGCTTTGAATGAGGCCCAACACACATTCTTAAAACATTATGAGGTTTTTTTGTGACCTTGTATTTAGCTCATTGACTATTGTTAGTGTTAGTATATTTTATGTGTTGCCCAAGGTAATTCTTCTTGCAATGTGGCCCTGCAAAGCTAAAAGGGTGGATGCCGCTGCTCTAAAACCCCTAACTGTTGACACATGTCATCACTATGGCAATGACTCCACAGCGAGAGAAAAGCAGAATCTGCATGACAACTTTCCGGAGAGCAGCTTGCTTTTACAGTTCCCTGACTGTTCCTTTTATCAGAACCTGTTCATTCGAGGATCCAAGGCTTTAGAGATACTTTTCAGAGAAGTGTAGTCAAGACCCTGGCAAACCCCCAACTTCCCAGCCATTTCTAGCATGGCTTCCCCTGCTTCCGGCCCATATGGACTGGGAATTTCCATGGGAAGGTGACTATAGAGGAAACTCTAGGAAGTGGCACTTTTGGAGTGAGGAGAAATAAAAAAATAAAACAACTCATAGGAAGCTTCTAGAAGCAGGGGAGTGGGGAGGTTAACTTTAAAATAGAGTTTCTTGGCTCTGGCAGTTGACATTTGAGGCCAGATCATTCTTTGCTCTGGGGCCAGTCCTATGCACTGTAGGAGGATGTTAAGCAGCATCTTGGCCTCAACCCACTAGTTGCCACAATACCCTTCCCCCAATTGTGGCTACCATAAATGAGCCAGTTATTGCCTGAAGAAGGGAAAATGTCCCCTAATTGAGAACCACTGGTGGGGAGTCAATGACTGAGGGAAAACAGTAGCCTGAACTACAGAAAACACTCAGTACAGGGAGATTGGGAACAAAGGGTGATCTATCAATACAACCAGTAGTGTGAAAAGAATAAAAGCAGGTACAGAACATAGCTCTAGGGCAAAAGACCTTGGAAATGTGAGCTTCCCTGAATGATGGCCTGTTCTCTTCAGTGATTCACTGTGAATCTATGGACAAAGAGTAAAGCTTATGCATATAGAAACCAAGTTTGAAACATCACCCAGGGAAAAGCCGGGACGGCTCAGCGGGTTGAGCGCTCGCTTTGAGGCCATGAGGACCGAGGATCGAATCCCGGCTCCGGCCCAGGCAGGACCCACGTGCTGAACTGCGGAGTTCCCACAGTTTGGTTCTCTGACTGTCTCTGTCTCTGTCTCTCTCTCTATCTATCAAAAAAAAGTAAAATAGAAATAACTATGCACTGAAGACAAAAAGATAATTTCTCTCTATAAATGTGAAAAGATAAAAAAACAAAAACAAACAAAACAAAAAAAAAAAACATAATAAGAAACATCACCCAACCCTTCTGGTTCTAGAGGTGTGTGGCTTAAATCCAGTCACTTCATATCTCTAGACCGTAGGTCTTGTTCTTTGCCAAATCAGGGAGTTGGACTAGTTCAGGGATAGAAAATAGTTGTTACATAATACTCCCAGCCCAACTATAATACTATGTCTGTGGCAGACATCACTAATCAACCACTACACACTTTCTTCTTGAGACTCAACAAAGCCTCTGAATTCTCTTCTACACAAAGGTCTAGAAACCACTACAGCTCTACTAATTAGTTGTTGCTGCCAAGTCGTGTCAATATTATTTACTCTTCTTAGAGGAGTCAGTGATTTTGAAACTGCATTCTGGGGGCTTATAGAGAACCTCCACAGAGTTATTTCAGGGAGAAGAGAACAAGGCAAGTAAGACTCCAGGCTGCCAAACCCTGCTTGGCCCAGAGTGTATGTTTGCTTTGAATAATGGACTTACCATCAAATTTCATTTAAACAAAGTAATTTCTCAGCCAACACACCAAAATATGCTAGGGTTGCCATATCAAAGTACTACATACCAAGTGGCGTAGACAGCAGAAATGTATTGTCTTATAGTTCTAGAGGCTAGAGGTCTGAGATCAAGGTGAAGGCAAGGTTGGTTCCATCTTAGGGCTGTGAGGAAGGATATGTTCCAGGTCTCTCCCCTAGCTTCTGATGGTTTGTTGACAATCTTTGGCATTTCTTGGCTTGTAGAACTATCACCCTAATCTCTACCTTCATCTTCACATGGTGTTCTTCCTGCATATGGTTTCTCTCTATTCTAATTCCCCTTTTTATAAGAACACCAGTCATATTAGATTATTGCCCACCCTGTGGCCTCACTTTAATTTGATTTCCTCTCTAAAGACCTTATCTCCAAATAAGGTCATATTCTGAAGTATTGAGGATTAGGATTTTAACATGTAAATTTAGGAGGAACACAATCTTCATAACACTCTGCCCTCTGGTTCCCCAAGTTCATATCCTTCTCAGATGCAAAATACATCCACCCCATCCCAGCAGCCCCAAAGTTCTTAACCAATTCCAGCAACAACTCTAAGTCCAAAATCTCATCCAAATCTCATTTAAATCAGGTATAGGTGAGACTTAGGGTATGATTCATCCTGGAGCAAAACATGTGACACCAGATAATTAGTTATTTTAAGCTTCTAATGTGCAATGTGGGGACAGATATAGTGTCCTGAGGAGGGTCAAGTTTTCTCCTGGGAGTCTGGATGTCCTGGCATCAGCCTTTATCAGGGTCTTCCTATGAGTGGTTTCCTAACGGGATGAAGTCCCTACCTGGTATACCATCAAATAGGAGTCTTTCAGTAAACCCAGGTTTGTAGGTCTGTTTCCCACAGGCCAGATTACAGGTCAAAGCTTCCTTAGTGCCCTGATGCCATTAAAAATCTTGATAATCAAACACATGGCAGATGATGAAGCACAGAACATCGTTCTTGATATTCCTTCATTGCTATTAGCTTTCTGTCTGGGAAAAGGTAACAGGAAACAAATTCTGAATGTTTTCTTCTTTATGGTTCTATGAGGATCAAATAGATGATGCAATATTCCCATTCTGTATGAGTTGACATGAACATGTTGCTGTGTTCATGCTGATCTCCCATGGATCAAATGGCCCTGAAATTTACTGTCTTGGAGCATAGTGTGAAGACAAAAGTCCTTGAAGATCATTAACTTTCAACAATCAGAGACTCACATCCTTTTGCTCCAGCTGGATAAGCACTTAGGACTTTAATCAACCTGAACGTGTGGAATTTATACATTATTCAAGACCTCCACAAGCCCCAAATAGATCCTCTTGTTGACAAACACCCCGTTAGAAGTCTGCATTGTCTCAGAGCAGCATTGGGACCCTGTTGGTATGCATGGCAGTGGCTCCCAGAAGGACTGAAGTCAACACTTATTTGTGCTAGAGCCAGATCTTTGGAAATTGGGCATTTTCAGTTCTAAAGAAAACTCCCCCAGTTGCTCCCTGTGCTTCAACATTAATAACAATCTCGATGTAAACGTTGACTTTTATGATGATGGAGAAGGACGTGTATGAGGAAATAGCTCTGGGTAGGAGTGAGGAATTGCCCCCAGGGGGCCCATTGCTCCCATTGCTCTGTGGGACAGGAGCTGGGTGAGATGGGGACTGAGTCAGAAGTACCAATTTCTGCCTGAGACATTGGCATCCTAATGAGTTCTAATTGACAGCTGGCTCTCAGCCTCCCAGGGCTCTTTCAGGCCTCCCAACTGCAGGGTGTGCTTGCTGTCAGAGGTGGGCAAGGATAGCATAGTCTATGAAGTTTACCAGGGACCAATTCAGCAAGGCACAGACTGTGTAGAATTAGGAGTCCAGGCTCTGGCAGAACCAGGGTGAGGATGCAGTTCTACTCATCAACATCAGTATTACAATGGACAAATCACTTCACTACCCCAAGCCTCATTTTCTACCCCCTGGCTTCAATTTGGGGATCAAATGTGATAGTGTGCCCAAGGCACTTTGCCCTGTGCAAGTAATATTCGACATGCCCACTCAATTTAGACATTCCAGGGTCCAAGAAATCTTATGTAACCACCTCTGTGCATGCCCCCAGTCTGGAATAATAACAGCAATTTCAACAGTTATTATTATAACAACTTTTAGCAGGCATGGAAAATACATTTCTCAGAAATAATGATAATTCTAATGGTAAAACAATTATGATAAAATAACTAACATGCACTGATCCAGAGTCTACATGACATGGTTTGCAAGTCTAACTTCATTTAATGCTCACAACTGTGAAATGGGTAGTTACAGATGGAGAAACTGAGGCTCAGAGAGGTACAGTAACTTGCACAAAGTCACAAAGTAAGATCTGGATTTGAATACAGGCCTGTCTTGTACCAGCATCTACTCACCATACTACACAAGAGATAGGCAGCACATTATTTAACTTCTCTACACTTCAGATTTAATTGGTGGTAATAATTCCCATTTCAAAGGTAATTGTGGAGATCAAATTGGGTCCAGCATTTAAGGGAGCTGCTTTGGGTGCACAGAGATCTGACTAGGAAGCTGGGTATTTGTTGCCAAATCTACCACCACAAGCCCGTTGGAGATACTATGATCCTATAGCCAAGAAACTCACAGCAGCTATTAGGAGTCCACCTGCAGAGAGAAGAAAAGAAGCCAGAGGATCCACATCTTAGACAAGCAAGCAGGTCTCAGTCCCAAGCAGTCTGGGTTTTCTTACTAATACAGAAAGATGGTGTAGTAGGCACAATGGCCGCCCAACAATATCCGGGTCCTAATTTATGATCATGTTATCTTACATGGCAAAGGGGACTTTTCATGTGTGATTAAAGTAATGACCTTGAGATAGGGAGATTATCCTGGACTATCTGGGTAGGCCCAATGTCATCACATGGTCCTTATAAAAGGGAAGCAGGAGGGCTAGAGTCAGAGAAGAAGATGAGTCAACAAAGAAGCTGAAGTCAAAAAGAAAGAGCTGAAGATGTGAAGATGCTACAGTGCTGGCTTTGAAGATGGAGAAAGGGGGCTTGATCCAAGGAATGCAAATGGCCTTTAGAAGCTGCAAAGACAAGGAAGAGGACTTTCCCTCTGAATTTCCAGGAGGAACACAGTCCTACTGACCCATTTTAGATTTCTGATTTCCAGAACTGTAAGAGAATAAATTTGTGTCTTTCTAAACCACCAGTTCTTTGATCATTTGTTATAGCAGCAATAGGAAACTGATTCAGTCTGTATCTCCTACAGAGCTGAACATTCTTCAAACAAAGCTCCAACTAGCATAGGAAATAAAAAGGACAGATCCCCTATTACGTTGTGCCATTGTGAGAAATCATTGTACAGCTGGGCTTTAAAACAGATTCACTTTTGTTCAAATCTTGTTGTTAAATATTCAAAAGGGAAAGAGACATGGCCCCATTCAGAAAAGAATGTCAGCATTTTGCATTTGCAGAAAGCAAGACTGTAAAACAGGATGATATGAAATCTCTTTGTAGAATGTGAAGTTACAGACACATGTACTGAATTATTATTATCAATATGAATTTTTAAAATGCAGAAGCAAGTTCCCTGCAAAGTGCCACTCTGCAGGCTATTCTACTGTCTACCGATCTTTGGGAGCACAAAGAGCAAGAGAAAGCTGACAGCCAAGGCAGAGAGGAGACCCAGCCTTTCCAAGAACTGGGAATAGTTGGGATTATCTCAAAACTGGTTGCATTGGACAACAGAGCATGAAAAACTGAACAAACATGTAAGAGAGAAAAACCGCAAAATAAGCCTAGAAACAGAATGCTAATTGGCAAATAAGGGAGACAAGTATCTGAATATTCATGAGCCTCTAATCAGGAGTTCTGGATGAATACAGAAATGGTCCCATTGGTGATAATGTGCTCCACAGGAAGGAGAATCCCGCCTGAGGAATTGCAAATAAAAGTGCAAACCAAACCTGTCCCACTGCTCAGGACTGCTAGGACATCAAACTGGGTCTTTATATCTTGGCCTTACAATCAGTTTTCACTCTTCATCTGTCACTTACACTACTCTGCATTTGGTGTTTTCTTGCTGTAGGTTTCCACTAGAAAGGGGCAGTTGAGGAAAATATGCTTGGAACATCTTCCAAGTTCCAGGCCTAAGCCACATGCTCTTTACATATTTCCTATCACCCTCACAGCCACCCTATCTTGTAGATGTAATTATCTAATTTTACAGACATGGAAACTGAGGCTCAGGGAAATTACCTACTGCTGATGTCAGAAAGCTAGTCAATGGCAGAACTTAGACTGGAACAGTTGGTATCACAGCAAAGACTATATCCACTCCTCTCCCCTCACAACGGATCCCCAGGACTCATTGTAGACTGATATCCTCATGACACATACATAAGTGTCTGACTCTATTTGGGCTAAAATATGGTATTCCTGGAGAGGAGTGATAGAAGTCTGGGGGACAGGATTTCACTACACAGAGCAGGGAGTGGCTTAAAGAAGAACTGTGATGAAGAGTCCCCTCTGTAATAAGGATGAGGAATGTCATCTGCCTGGGTATGGGGCAATCCCATAAGAAGTGTCTTCAGAATCAGCTATTATACTCAGAACAGTGAGGAGAGGGATCTCAGGCCATCTGAGATGGGCTAGGGGTCAGCATGAGCTGAGTATGTGGTGCTCCTCAAATGGCTACACGTGCACACATGTGTGTTGCACACACATGTGGATTGAGCTGCTCATGTTTCTCACCACGTGAGCAACAGGATAAGCAGTAAACAAAACCAACACGGCATCTGGTTTCAAAGGCCCAAGAGGCCACTGGGACAAAGTGAACAGGCTAAACGACCAGACAAAACTTTGGTCACAGACTGGGAAAGTGCTGTGAAGGAAGCTAGCAAGAACTCAAGCGGGTAGTGAAGGAGGAGAGCTCATCTTAGCAGTCAGGAGACTTTACAGGTACTGACATTTGAACTGAGTGAGACCTGAAGGATGAACCAGCCTTGTAAGAATGGATAGAAAAATGCCCCTGGCTAAAACATAGGATGGGAAAGGCACTCAAGACAAATGGTCAGTATTCAGGGCTCACATGGACAGTGAGGGGCAGCAAGACCCAACCACAGCAAAACATGAGTCAATCCATGAAGAGAATGAGCAGGAGCTCAGCAGGATCCCAGCTAGCAGGTTAGGAGTATGAGGCAAGAATATGTTCTTGATGGGAGAAGAAGAGCTGGACCACTCAGCCAGGAAGATGATCTAAAACCCAGGCCTATTGCCATCAAGAACCTACTATGCAAGTCTCATGCACACTGTAAACAAATTACCACATTTATTACTAATCCTCTTTCTCTGAGGTAGATGTTATTATCTTTGTATTCATTTTCTACTGCTGTCTTTATTATTATAAATTTAGTGGCTCTACACAAAATACATTTCTTATCTCATGAGTCAGTAGTTGGGCATGTTCTAATTGGGAGCTCTGCTCAGGGTCTCACAAAATTCAACTCAAAATGTCAGCTTGGCTGCATTCTCATCTGATGGCTTGGCCAGGGAAAGATTGCTTCCAAACTCTATCAGGTTGGGATCAGAATTCATTTACTTTGGATGTAGGACTGAGGCCTCTGCTGTCTTACTTGCTATTAGTTGTGGACCCCTCTTGACATCTAGAGGACATTCTTAGGGCCTTACCACGTGGTTCTCTCCAGTGACCCTCACATTTTCAACCTCTCTGATTTTAGGAAGGGTCCAGTCCCATTTAAGGACTTAGACAAGTAAATCAGGTCCACGTAGATAATCTCATTCTAGATTAACTCAAAGTTATAACCCATCATATTCACTGGTCTGCCCTCACTCAAGGGGAGGGGATTATATTAGGTGTACTCACTGGGAAGGTGGGAATATGGAGGAAGACAGTTATTGTGGGGCATCTTAGAATGATATTAACAGCCATCATGCTACCAGCACCTTCTATGTTCCAGGCACTGATCAAGTGATTTGATGTACAACTGGATAATTGTCATATTGACTACAAGATGTCTCCATTTTACGGATGATGATACAGAGGTCTGGGAGCTTAATAATAACTTGACAAAGGGCATATGACCATGGCAAAATGAAATAATATTTGAACCCAACTCTGTGCCACTTTAAAGCCCAATCTGCCCCTGGTGGCCCCTCTGGCACAGCTCACTGAACAGGAACCAAGTTCTTGCTCTCTCCAAACAGCTGGGTCCCAGTGACCCTCAGAGGAAGCCCCTCTCACTTCCTGTGAACCATGAAGGGAGAGCCCAGAACTGTGACGGAAGAGCTGCTTGGAAGGACGAGAAATTGTCCATTGCCACACATATCACTGAGATAGTGGACAAGGCACCGGATCCAGCAGATCCCCAGTCAGGGAAAGGAAGGCACTGGGGACCAGGCCGTCTCCACTCACACCAGAGCACTCCGTGTGTCCAGGGCATCTCAAAAACCTCTAGAGTGAGCAGAGAGGTGTCCAGAAGCCTCCCCTGGCCTGTCAGGGACACCAGCCACATGGGCACTTTTACCCACAGCCTCTTGGAGCTCACGCTGCACTTCCCAGGCTGCCTGCTGTGTGGTCCGGCCTCCACCCCTCCCTTTGCAGCAGAGCCCAACCAGATGGTTGCGAGTCACTCCAGTGGAAATTAATGGACTCCGACTGTCCACACACTTCTTTTCAACCATAGAGAAATATTTTCCATGAGTCAAACACCAGATGTATTTTGTTTATAGGGCAATTTAGCAGTTGCAAGGGGTAAAACACTAAAATCTGAAGAGTTGTGCTTGCATTTCGGACAGAGCCCTAGCAGACTCCAATAGCCTGCAGTAAAACCTTGAGGCATCACTTCTGAATTGGAGCCTGGACCTTGAATTCAACGCTTCGGCACTTCCCAGAGAGAAGACGCATCACTTCTGCATGCAATGCTATGTCTTTCCCTTGGGGTTCAGTTTGTGACCATGCTGGCTAAATTGGCCAGAGCCCTAGAGATGGGGAGAGCTGAGGGAGAAGGAGGGGCAGCACCACTAAAGGATTAAAAAGATTCTCTTGGGGTTCAAGAACAGCCAGAAGTGATGTGAATCAGCCTTCAGTGGCACCAAATTCTCTAAACCAGTGGTTATCAAAGTACAGCCCCAGGGCCAGTAATGTCAGTATCAAGAAAAAATTTCTTAGAAATGCAGATTCTTGGGGCTTTACTCAGACCCACTGAATCTATCTGAGTTTTCACAATCCCTCCAGGGGACAACAATACTCTCTTGAGTTTGAGAACCATGGCTCTAAACACCAGAAATATACTTTACTTCTGATGTGCAGTTTTATATAAGCTAGTTAACCTCTCTATGACTTGGTTTTCTCATCTGTAAAATGGAATAATGGTAGTAATCACCTTCTATTTAATTTATTGTGAAAATTAAATAAGGGAATTGATTGAAAGTGTTTAGAACTGGAACTTGCATAGTACACATCATCAACAAACATTTGTCAAAAGCACTGTTACTATTTGCATTTGCAATCCACTATGATAATATTAATAGCTGATAACATTAATAGTCACCATATTTTAAGCACTTGTTATGTGCCAGGTACTGTTCATATTACTTGATATACAAATAAAAAATTGCCACATTGACTATAAAAAAAAAAGTCATTTTTCCAGTACCTATTACCTCCATTTTTTCACTCATCCAACAAACATTAACTGGCCCTATTATGTTCTGGACACTGTTGAAGGCACAAGAGGTACCACAGGGGTACCGGAGGGAACAAGGCAGGTGAATGAATCAGAGCCTTCATTCAAATAATATGTGCCCATGACACATACAAAGTCCTTATCTAAGGTCTCCTGGAGTCTGGTTCTTCTGGGAACTCAGGACCCTACTCAGCTCCTACCCAGGCTACTACACTCTGTTCAGAGCCTGCCTGTGTCTGCCTACTGCCTCCTCTGAGTCCTCCATTCACCCTCCAGACCTTCTGTAACCCTCACCCTCAGAGCAGTAAGAGTGCTTGTTTCATGCTTTGGCCACCAGCACTGAGTTCCCTGTGGTTCTATAAAGAGCCTCCCTCAGCCCAGAGTTCCTTTCTTGTGAGGGGCTAGAACACTTGACATCATAAAGTACCAGCAGGACTACTCTCTTATTTTCTAAACAATAGTTCTAGCTATGTCCATGCCATGAGGGTGGCCAGAGCGTGGCAGATTCAATTAGTTAATGTGTATTCAGGGTAAGGAGATAGTCTAGTAACAAGAGGGTAAGCTATAGCTGCAAGTGGGAAAATTTTATAACTTCCAGCCTCATTCACTATCCAGGGTGGCATGATCCTAAGGCCTAATATGATGGATGTCCAAACACCTGCATAGACTTGTATTTATCCATTTGTTCAGCTACTCTGTACTAACTGAAGGGTTTCAAGTGTATAATACATAGGCTATTTGGAATCTGCAAATCAAGGTGCTGACCTTGTCTCATGACACCCACACATGCACAGTGTAGAACATGGTTTTGAAAATTGCAACTCACAGGCCAAATACAGCCCACTGACTGTTTTTGTAAATAAAGTGGTATTGGAACACATCCATGTCCATTCATTTACATATTGTCTCTGGTTGCTTTTGCACTACGTGGGTACAGCTGAGTAGTTCCGAGAGAGGCCATCTGGCTCACAAAGCCTAAAATAATTACTATCTGGACCTTTAAGAAACAAGTTTGCCAACTGCTGGTCTAAAAGGCAATGCTTATAACAGCCTGCTGTACAGAAGAAATCCAGCTCAGTCCTTTTAGCTGAACTGGTAAACTGATTAAGTTATAGGAAAGACATCATGCCCTATCTCCTTCCCTTTAGGCTATCTGGGATGAGACACAGCAGAAGCAATTCAACTAACTGTAGAGACATAATTGTGACCAATTAATATAAAAATGTAATAATAAGTTAATGACTAAGCTGCTTAATAAAAATGTAACACAGCTTTATTCAATGTTAAAGAAGTGCAATTCAAAACAACAATAAGATTCCATTTTTCACCTGTTTAATTAGTGAATATTGGCAAGTTTGTTGATGAACACAAAGAGGTGGAGATAAAGATCTTTCTACACTGTGGGATGAGAAGTATAATTGGTACAACCTCTGAGGTGAGAACTTTGCTAATCTATGAGAGTTATAAACACACCAACCTTTCAACCTGAGATTACACATCTAGGACATTGTCCTATAGATAGATACATTCTTAAATGTATTCAATTACATTTGTCCAAATATGATAGTTTTGTCTATAATAACAATAACTGGGGTGAAAGTAAATGTTATCCACCAATAAAGAATAAATAACATTGGTATGTCCGTATAATGGAATACTATACAACTGTGAAAAAGAACAATTAGACCTAATTCACCTATTGAGATGAATAAAGAATGAGCTAGAACTAATGTGTGTGTGTGTGTGTGTGTGTGTGTGTGTGTGTGTGTGTGTACAGTAAGCACACATTGGTATTAATAAAGGATATGTATATACACATGCACACATATAAACACACAGATACATGCAAATGGATAAAAAAAAATTTTGGAGATTTTTAAAACAGAAAACTATCAGAGCCCTGGTTGCCCCTAGAAGAGAAACCTGAGTCTAAACTAGTAGAGACACTCCCTTTGGACTTTGTACCCTCTTGTTCTGCTTGACTCTTTTTTTACCATGTGCAGATTTTGTTAATTTTTTTTTAAGATTTATTTTACTGTTTTTGACAGAAAAAGAGAGACAGAGACAGAAAGAAACAGAGAGAAGGGGGAGGGCCCAAAGCTGTCTCCATAGTTGTACATTATTTGTTTTCGACATGGTTTTGTTCCACACCGGTGGGCAGGAGCCACGCAGGGCAGGAACCAGGCCAGGGAGATCCCACATGGGAGGTATGCCCCCTCAAGTCAGGGCCCAAACCGAGGGGCGAGAACCGAACTGGGGGTCTCCCACATGGGAATCGCACCCCAATTCAGCGTATGGGTCTGCATGGGCTGGAGCTGGGATTCAGTCCTCACTTGCAAGGCAAGTGCTCAACCCACTGAACTATCCCTGCTTCCCTTTGTTAGTTTAATTTTTGAACATGTTTTGATGGAACAGATGTGTAACTTTATGTCTGACAATGGTACTCTCCAGGAACAGGGCCCTGGTGGGAAGAGGGCATTGCTATTAGTCTGAAAGGCCTTCACCTAAACCCAAGAAAATAAGACAGTACCCAGGAGTACTCCAGCATGCTGCAACTGATTTCCAAGTTGCAAACTGTCTGGCCACTGTGTACAAGTCAGTGTTATTAAAAGAGAAAAAAAAATCAATAATCCATCACGGAGAGTGCTTTGGAGTCAGATGAGAAGGCTCTAGATTCTTGTGTCCCCAAGCAGCTGTGAGACCCCCAGAAGAGTAATAAATATCAAGCCCTCTGAGCCTCCATTTACTCTCCAGTGGGGATCACACTGCCCCCATTCCCTGTGGGCTTGGGCAGGGCTAGCACTTCTGCAGCACATTGCAAGCCCTACTGTGTTTAGTTCTTACAGCAGCCAAGCCATTATCCTCATTTTTGGGAGGAGGAAAATTGAGGCTTTGTGAGTCCATAAATCAATTGTCCAAAGCCACAGTTATTAAGTAGCAGTCAAGGTACAAAACCAGGTCTGTCTGCCTTGGGCTTGCAGCAACTATTAAATGTTACCTTTCAATTAAATGAGGTATGATAAGCTCATCCACCTGAAATTGCCTCTTAGTAGTTACTCAACACATGTCACTCATTTCAATGCCCCACAGAACCTAAGGATGCCCAGATAAAAGTGTCCAAGGCTCAGTACCCAGGCCCAGCTTCCATATTGCCCTGTGTACTACCCCTTGCTGGTGTAGTTGGCTTAGTAGCTCAGTAGTCTGCCAACTTGGCTAGTCAGGCCTGCCCCAGCCAAGCTGAGCATCCTCTGTTGAGGAACCCAGGAAATGCAGTGGCGTCGTGGAGCATGGAGCTCCTTCTTGACCTGACAGTTGTTCACAGCTTCTCTTCCTGCAAGCAGAAGCCTCAGTGTTAGCAACCACATACAGCCCAGGAGGTTCTTCCACTGGGACCCATCCTCTGTGTATAGCTCTGAAGCCTCTCTCTCTCTCTCTTTCTCTCTCTCTCTCTCTCTCTCTCTCTCTCTCCCTCTCTCTCTCTCTCTCTCTAACTCGATCTTAATGACCTCAGTGAACCATATCTCACCCCTCCCCTCAGTCCAGGAAGTTCAGTCCTGCTCTAACATATAAGAGAGCCCCAGCCCAGATTCTCTTCACAGATAGAAGACTTGGAGCCCTCTCTTACACCAGGGTCTATTCTGTTTTATTCCTTCTTGCATCCAGAGCTCACATCGTCCTGAGTCACAGCTGCCTTTCTGTAAAGCAGGGATAATAATCCCTATGTCATAGTGCATATGGAGGGGGTGAGGGGTGGTGCATGGCCCAAGACAGGGATGAGAAAGGGGCAGCTCCTGGCTAAACTCCATAAAGCGTAAGGGGAAGGTTAACACCTGCCCCATGCCTAATGTAGCAATGGTGCCTAATACAGATCACAGCACAGAGCACATGTTCAATAGAAATTCATGGAGCCCATCTAGGAACTTAAATATATACTGAGCACCTGCCATTATGCAGGTGCTATACCAGGTGCGAGAAAGAAGGTGATCATCTTGGGCACTGTTGGGCCCAGGTACACACATCCGATGCAAAGCAACCAGAGAGAGAAAATAGGAGCAGAGGCTGTGACCAAGCCTGTTCCATCTGCCAGGAGCCCTACAAAACATTGTGAATGCTTTTTCTGGTCTAATAATTACAACAAACCTGCCAGGAAAGTCTTTTCACCCCCATTACACACACACAGAGAGAAACTGGGCTAAAGAGATATTAGGGATGTATCCCCAACTGCACAGTGAGTGGGGATGGGGAGGGGCTGGGCTGGGTTTTCTATCAGGGCTGCCAGCCATCAAAGCTCTGTGCTCCCCTCTCCTTCTCTCCTCTGGAAGGGCAGTGGGGCCTCTGGTAAGCCATGGTCCCTCCCAGCACTGTACTCCTACTAAAGGACTTGGTCTCCCCTGGCATAGAAGTCCTTTCTGTCTCAGGTGAAAGCTCCAGTGACTGGGTCTATCAAGACCAGGACCCACCAAGTACCTCTCCCCACCTTCCAGTTCCCAAACAATGTTCCCCATGGTACCCTCAGCAGAGGGGGCTCTCAGGACACTCCAAGTCTTTCAGATCCTTGGGCTTGGCGCCCCCTCAAAGCAGGCCCTGTTCTCAGCTGCACACTATGCACTATGGGGACGCTTTCCTTTTCTGTAAGTGAAACTGGGAAGAGGAAGGTTGGTACCTTGATGGGGGGTTAGTCCTGCTGGGAAGTCTGTTCACAGAGCCCAAACAATTAGTTACACAGTGGAAACTGTCAGATGCACCAAAGACTTGGAAACATGAAGGAAGAAACACTACTTGATAAAGAAAAGATGCCCCAGGCCTTCTGTTATGTAAAGGTGCACAGTCTCTGTTTTATCCTCAAGAGGCTGGAGGGAGAGTTCAGCCATCAGTGCTCCCTTTCCAACCTCCACACCCAAGAAGGCTCAGTTCTTCCAGGAACTCTCTGTGAAGTTCCATCAAAAACTATTGTCTGCATCCACAGACCTCGCCATTGCTTCCTGCATCTCCAGCTCAACACTCAACAGTCTCACAGATCGATACTAGAAAGCCTGTTGATTCTTCTGCCATTTATGCTCTCTGATTCCACACTGCCTGAGCGAAGCTGGTCTCCCACGTTCCTGCTGAGCATGGCACAGGCCACATGATGCTGACTCTCAGATCACGGCTGCCAGGACTGTGCTGCTCATGAAGGAATTTAGCCAGCTCTGAGGTAAAATTTGTAGTTAAGACACTCAGGCTAAAAGAACCATAAGCCTAACTCAAGCTTTTTTTTTAAGTTTTCTTAGTAATATTATTTGATCAAAGTAAAAACTACCCCATCAGGTCTCTCCAGTAGGTACTTGGCAGAAAGGGGGTCTCCATGGCTCTCAGAGACTTGAGCTGGGCCCCAGCTCATCCTAAGGGAAATTTTGTTCTCAGCTGCCTGCCCCAGAGGGTGCTTGTCCTTCCATCAAGTAAATTCAGGATGGGAAAGGTTGGGATTTAGAACAGGGGCTCAAAATCTGCTGGCCTTATAAAAAAGAAAAATCTAGAGGAGAAGAGGGAAGAATGCTTTAGTTCATGGAACAGATAAGTACAGAGATAAGATAAATTTTTTTCAGGTAAGGCTGGATCCAGGGTCTCAAACAATTTCATTAGGACTTGGTTTCTCTCTGCCTTTGTGTATGCTTTCCTTTGTGTTGACTGCATTCTTACCCAGCAAAATAGATACGGGAAGCCCTGGAAACAAAGACTCACAATTTAGCTACCCTTTTCCTAATAGCTGCAAAAAAAGTTAGAATTAAGCCTCCTTGAATCAGTTTGGGTCCCAAGCCCAACCCTGAACTGGTTAATATGGCTAGGGGATGGAATATGCTAATTAACCAGGCCTGGAGCCAAAAGAAAATAAAAAAGCTATTGCTAGAAAAAGGGAATAGGAATGATGTCTGGGTATAAACAAAAGGCGGTCACAAGAGTCATGTAGAGTGTAGGTCTGGGGCTGCTTTTCATCCATGCATTCACTTAGCAGATACTTATTTAGCAAATCCTGTGTGCCTCAGGCATCATGGGAGGCTCTGAGGATGAGTAAACCAGACAGATATAGCACTTGCTCTTATAAAGCCTGGGTCCAGTGAGGAAGATGAATAAACATACAAGCAAACACACAGATAAATGAAGTGGGTATAAAGAGTAAAACTGCTGGGAACAGGGAAAACAGGGATGAGAACAAGGAATAATGGTATCAGGGAAGGCCAAGCTGAGTGGCCATTTGGGCACCCATGTGCAATAAGGAAGCAGAAAGAACTGATTCAAAGTGAAAAATCGAAAATGTCAGACAGTTGGAGCAGATGTGCATAGCCAAGAAACTACATTTCCCCACAGAGAAGGGGAAGGAAGGAGGGAGGAAACAGATAGAGAAATGTAAAGGGCTTTTCTCCTTTTAGTCTCATACTCTCAACTTCTTATCATGAATTCCCTTTACTCAAGTTTAGTCAAAGAGTATTTTTGTCTTGAATAAATCATCTTTGACTATGGAACTAATTTAAAAATTCAAGACTCCCAGCCTTATTACCACATTAGTTGCCCACAAGACACCATTTTGAGGGCTCATCCATTTTTAAATGATGTAAGATACCCAAAACTTTATTGGGTTATAGCTAGAAAGTACTCATACTTCAACAAATTTGTGTGTGTGCATGTGTTAAGTAATATATATTACTTAAGTGTACTTAAGGGTACACAGGCCCTGAGACAAACAGTTCAGTTGCTCATTTAAAAGCCAAAGGATCGGGTCCTTTTCTCAAGCTCTCCTCAGTGGAGCTGCAGACCCATGAGGGCACAAAGGATGATTCGCTGCTAATCCTACAAGGGGCCTCATCCTTCAGATATGCCCAAACAAAAAGTGCACACACTCATACCCACACACAATGCACACACAGAACACATACAGACATGCAAATTATATCCATGTAACATTCATACAAATAAACACATGTAAAGTGCATACATGCATGAGGCACACATACCATATATGTGTGTATATACACACACATACCAAGTATATGCATGAACACAGAGCACACACAGTAAACACACAGAGATTATGAAAAGTACTCAGATTAATCTTTGAGTACCAGTCATCAAGGCCCTATTCAGTGCCAGGTACTGTGGTTGGAAATGTTTTCATACCTGATATAATAGCAACAATTAAATGAGTGCTTATCAATCTTCCCAGCACCCCTAGAAGGCACAGTTTCATCAACATTCCCCTGTTTGAAAGGAAGTGACTTACTTGTCCTGGGCCACACCTCTAGGATATGATGGACCAAGATGTGATCTGTTTGTTTGACATCTCTAGCTTTGGTCAACTCCATGCTGCTCTCTAAATGTGCATATGAGTGTATATGGGTCCTCACATATCCATTGTGTCTACATATGACGGCTGTCTGGAAAATATCCAGCCATAAATGCCACTATTTTTCATATTATGTGACTGGATACTTTTCAGACAGCCCTCGTATATATGTCTCCCTGTGATGTAGATCTCAGCACATTATACTTCTCAGGGTATAAAATGGTACCCTCTATATTCTAGACTGCTGACACCATTCTAGATTTATTGCATTTATTTAAAAACAACAAACATTCTCAATTATTTCCACACTACTCAGGACCATAATTTATTTAGAGGTATGAGCTATCAAGTTTCTCAGGGATTGCTTCAAAATGTCAGATCTAAAAGATGACTCCCATGTTGGTGAATATGAAACACCCATTTATATTATTCATTTTTGCTTTGATTTAATTTTCAGACAATTCAACTTCCTCCCCATGCCTGAGTGCCTAAATTCATTTCACTTGTCAAAAGAGACAAATTTTCATAATTACAAAGTAAAACATGGTGGTCGTTCTTTGGTGACCACATATTTCACATAATTTTTTACTTTTCCATATGAAAATACCTTTCCTAGTCTAGCTCGCTTACTTCTGACATATTTTTATTCAGTCTCTGTTTAGAACAGACAAGGGTACAGGCTAAATATTCACTGATGTTTTGTTATGTTAATAAATATCTGTAAAAAGGGGGATGAAATGTCCCAACCCTGGCTGCTATACTTACATCTTCTCAGTTCTTAGATTACAAGGAGCTATAGCATGAAATATGCTCTATCCTCTGTCTAATGTATGCCTTGACCAAAAAGCCCTCAAGTCTTACTACCAGGCTTAATCAGGATGTTCATTTCATAGAAGTCAGAAGCATTTAGATTTTCTTGCCATAGCTACCAGGGACATGCAGGATGTAGTAAGAGGGTTTCCTTAAGAAACCTTTATTTAATTTACAAAATTTCATATGCTCTTCATTTAGAAATTTTGGGGGGAAGGAAAACAGAAACAGTAAGGGTGACCTATAACTTCACATCCAAAGTAAATCACAGCCAACAACGTTTTTGTAACTTCAGATTGTTCTTTTAAAAATAAAATTCACTTTTGACTTGGTCAGACTCTTGAATGCTTGAAAATGGATTGCTTATCATTTGTAAACCACTCTAATGGTTAACAAAGAGTGAAAAATGAAAATGGGAAGAAAACATTTTTAATTATTTGAAACTGTTCATCTGAATTGCAAAGATCTGACTCAAAGACTGTTGAAATGCCAAATCTGGACATTAGCCATGCTTTCTCACCCTTCTGGCTTGCACTTGGACACAGAGATCATTTCCAAAAGAAAGTAGATGCTGACAAAGGTAAAGAACAATGAGAAACTGGAATAAAGAGAATATATAGGGTACAGTGGTATATCAGAGGGTGTGGTGCAGACTTAAAGAGACAAAATAATGAAAACATTCTTGGGCACATCCACATGCACACACGTTCATATAAATATCATTGTCATGGATCAGGGTCTCTGGGTAGCAGATTCTGTGGTAGAGATGAGAATACAGCAGGGTTCTTAGTTAGTGCTTATGGAATTGCTACCTGAGCTAGGGACAGGATGGAAGCAGAATTGGGCATGGGAGGAAGCTGAGCTGAGATGCTCAACAGAGGCCTCAGATGATCCCATGGGAGCTGTGAAGCCAGTATGGTTCTTCAGAATCATCCCAATATGATGTGAGAGTCCAGGCCTTTACACTTCCTGTATCAACCAGTCATTGCATGTGGGCTGCCCTGAGCAAGGTAATGCTCTTCAGATGAGATAATTCCTGAAGTAGGCTGATGTCTGAGGCCTGAGTGTCAGCAGTACTCCCAGCAGTCTTTAAGGGGGATCTGGGTGGCTCATCACAGCATCCACTACACTAGTGTCTCACTTAGCACTGCCTTCTTCCCTAAATGAAAAGGCATACGGGCAACCAGACCTCTCAAGACATTGCTACCGGGATACAAAAGGAAAAGAAAGGGAAGGGAAAGGGAAAAGGAAAAGGAAGGCACAAGCCACTTTAAACACAGTCTAATAAAATAATCAAGGTAGTATGGACAATGGGGATAGCTTCACTAAACTCATATCCACAAGACCCTTTTTGCTGCCAATAGAGTTCACTCCAGGTCTACAGTTTGTAAACCTCAATATTTCTAAAAACAATGACTGAAAGAGCAGACCTTTCAAGTCCTCCTTTCAGCAATTGTGTTTGTGCCCTGAGCAGGGTTCTCAGCACCCACACTGAGCTCACTGACTTGTTTATCACAGGTTTAACGGAGGTCAGGCCAAGGAAGCACTTTCCGTAACAGGCTCCACATGTAGCCACTGGCTATCACACGGAACTCCTCTCATTCAGCACTACGTGCCTTCTCACCTGATAAGGTGTGCACGCCTATTCTCATTTTACAAATGAGGAAGCAGAGGCCCAGCATCTTACCCAAAATCACCTAGAGAGCCAACAGCACCAGAATTTGCACCCCATTTGTGGGCCCCAACTTTGAGTTCATTCCACTATGCATGCTGCCTCAGTCTTTTGTCATGTTCATTAATTAGGTCGTGTTTACACCCTCACTGCCAACAGTGATACTTTTCTGTTGTCTGAGCTGCAACCTTATTTTATTGCAGTCATTACTGTCTATTACAGAGGGGCGTGACTCTCCCCGTTAGTGGCGAGTTATAAGCCTACGGTTCCCTAGCAGGGAGCATCAGTCAATCTCTCCAGAATGACACTGCACAACAAGACACAGCATCTCTCTTCAGCTTCTGGAGGACAAAGCTGTGTGTTTTCTCTTTGAGAGAATGATTTCCCTCATCATTCATCTACTGTCCTAACTGAAGAGAGGAAGGTTGCCTTAAATCCCATTTGTTTTGCCTTTTTCAAGCTGAATGTGTCGCATCAAACCTGAAGAACTGGTCTTTGACAGAATACTGTAACAAAGATTAAATTCATAATAACAAATAATAAAACCCCACAAGAATTCTATGAATTTAGGCGCTATTCACCTTATGTGGCCAGACACAGAACACTGTAAAGTGTGATATAATCCATATATTAATAAGATCAGAAAAACACAATATAATTACTGGTTCTTCATCAAGTTATTTAACCAGCCTAAGCCTCAGTTTCTCCATCTGCAAAATATAAGGCTTGGGCTATTTATCTTTAAGATTCCTTCCAGTTCTAGCATTTTACAACAAGAGTTCATAGATTTTTATCTCATTCAGCTACCCATAGAAAAAAAGTAGAAACCATGTAAAACTACCATTAGAACATCAGTCCCCAAAACAGCAAGCTTCCCTGCAGTGTTTGTTGTCCCATAATAGAACATAGTCAGAAAATGCTTGTCAGAAGTTTTTTTAAAAAATGTTCTTGTTTTATATGGATGCAGTAATAGAAACATTAGCAGACAAAGACCCAAAGCAAGCTATAATACCACCACCACCCCCGCCCCCGCCCCTAAACTCATTGCAATGTTTAGGCTATAAATTGAAATTAGAATTACAAAAATGACACTCTAGAAATTATTTTTTAAACTAAAAACATCTTTAAAAAATTGAAATGGCATTCCGACTCAGTGGTTCTGAAGGCACCCCCTCCCCCTCACCCAAGTTAGAATGTCTCAATTATGGCAACATCGCCATTACACTCTCAACTGAAATTGCATGTGAGAGCTGTATGATTTACATTTGCAGTTTATAAAATAAATTAGGCAGAAAAGAATCTCATAATCTCATTTAGTTTACCAGATTCCACAAAGGTAAATGGGTGAAGCATGTGATCCTTGAAGCAGCAAACAATAATAATGATTCATTAATATGTTCACTAGAAGAAATTTGATAAAAGTATATTCTCTGCCAGACAACTCTCAGGCAGAGTTGCCACAAAATTGTCCAAGGCATGCTCCTCCCAAACTCTGAATCCCACTGTTAATTCCATGGCCTTTGACAGGAGTGCTTAGGGGAAGACAGACAGCTACAATGCTGGGGTTTCTGATCTGCTATTTTTCAGTGGTATACATGCTGATTTAATTGTGAAGTCAGTGCATTATGTTTAGGACCATGCATAATAAGTGTATGTAGACCACTGCTCCACCTGGCCCAGCAACCATCATCTCCTTTCAGATGTAATCTAGCAATGCCTTGATTAATGCAGTGGCTTCCCAGCTAGTCTCCCTGCTGCTACCCTTGCCCTGCCGCCATCTCTTATTCACAGAATAGTTAGAGAAATGCCTTAACAATGTAAGTCATTTAATGCAGATTCTCTGCTCAGCTCCACTTGGATGGAATAGCAAAGCCTTCAAGATCCCATTGGATGTGGCCCCATCTCATCTTTCTGACCTTATCTCCTATATCCTCCCCCCTTATTCATTTTGCTCTAGGTACACAGGCCTCTTCGCTTTTCATAGAACTACCCAGGCAAGTTCCTACCTAAAAGCTTTTGTAGTGATGGCTCTCTCTGCTCTTCTTTCATATATCCACACAGTGGCCTCCCTGTCCTCCTTGAAGTTCTGGGTCACAGTTTACCTGCCCTGACCATTTTCCTTAATGCCATTACCTGTCCCTTCCCCTCAGGCACTCTCACACCCTGTTACCCTGGTTGACTTTTCTTTTGCCCAATAAAATTAAAAGCCTTATAAAGTATCATTTATTTATTTTTATGTTTGTTGTTTAATATCTATAAGCTCCAAGCGGGCAGAAATCTTTGTTTTGTGATGCTGTATCTCCAGAGCCTAAAAATATCTGAAAAGTGTATACACAGAATAAATATGAAGGGAGGAAGGAAGATAATTTAAAACAAGCTGTTATATTAGGGTGGTAGATTTTATTTCTAACATTTTATGCTATTACCATTATTATTAAATCATATTGTAATTTAATTTCAAAACACCCATATAGTAAATTACTGGCATTCTTAGGTGGTATGCCTGAAAAGTGGTTTTTGTTTTTAAATAAATGACTCATTTTGAGAGTGTTAGAATTGTAAATAAGAACCTGAAATGAATATAAACCCTTGCAATACTCAGTTTTACTTATAAGTCAGGAAAGCCTGTCAATACTGTACAATTCCAGAGATGTGGGGTAGAGGGGGCAGCGTTCTGGAGGAGTGTGTACCAGTTCCCACATATTGTTTGCATTCATTTTTCTCTCCTCGTCCTTGTCGCTCAATGTTTGGGACTGTGGATAAGGATACTTATGGGCCAGTGACCAGACATTTTATTAAGAACCCTAACTAGGCCTGACATCCTGCTATGTTCTGCCACAAGTCACTCAATCCCTCTTCCTAACCATTTTGCAGGACTGCTGCTCATGATATGTTTCTTATACTTTTCTGAGAATTTTTGGACTTTATAGTCCAGTTCCCAGGGTCTAGCATCATAAAGTCAATTTATGCAAATTCAAATACATGTACTTGACTAAGGAGAAGGAAGAGAAGAAGGGAAGGAGGGGTGGGGGAGTGGGAAAGTAGTGGAAGAGAGTGAGAGACCCGGAGAAACATTGGCCAGGAGTGGCTTGGTGGAAAACATCAGGTTGATCCTTAGTGTGCTTGAAGTAGATGACATATGCAGAACTTTATGAGCAGTTCAAAGGATTGCCAAGGGTCACTTAGACTCCATGTGGCATATGTTTCATGCTCTTACATCCTAAACCTGGAGGTAGATTTGGCTCCATTATCTGTTTTGTTTCCCAAGGCCACCCTTGTATTGGATTTGCATTTTGGCTTTTACATGAAGCCCACCATTTCTCATCAGTGCCCCCACCCAGTGATTGTTAGAGGAACTAGTTCCCACTACACACGGCAACATCAGCAGCTTGCCACCAGTCCAAAATGAGTGAGATAGTATGTACATTATAGGTGGTGAGGAAGAAAGAGGATATGTAGGGAGGTACCAGCAGGGCAGCAACTGGTATGAGAATGCTTAGTGTACTTACAATAGAAGTATATGTAAGTAGAAAAATGTATTCAGTGAACAACTTGAAGAAGTACCAACTCCATGAACAAAGTTGTTGAATAAAACTAATAAATGAATAAATAAATGAACAATCAATGAATATAACAGAGTGTGTTCAACAAGCTGAGCTCTACAGCTTTCAAATCAGTTCTAGTTTATTCTGGTGCATTCTAGAACCTCAAGCCAACTACAGTGACATTGGAGACCCCCTAGCATCTACCAACTTCCTTAGCAAAGTTGCTAAGTCAGAAAAATGGCTCATATATTATATATTATATATTTCTTCAATCTAATATATACAGTATTATATATTTCTTCAACTATTTATTTATATATTTATTCTACTCAATACATAATTATAATGTAACTTCCACCCATTCAAAACTATTTTGATGAGCTGATTTACTCAAAAAATAGCAATAGAGCAACAATTTTATGTCAAAAACTTGCGCCAGATCATTTTTTTCCTGTGGACAAATCCAGGCAGTTTCTTCTTCAGAAATTAGCAGTCTGGTGATGGGTACATCAAGAAATTTGAGAGCAAATCCAAATTCTACTACAGGTTTTTACATTTCTATGCTACCTGTGTCCTTTATTTTCTCCCTTCTAAAAAAGGAGGAAGGAAGCATCCTTTTTAGAAAAAAAAAACATCAAGGGCCCACTATCTACATATATAAATCCTGTTGTTTTACCATTTCTACCTTTGTTCTTATGCATTTTTATTTTACTTCTGTTTATAAAAACCCAAATTAAAATTTCAAGGTCAAAGTGATATCTAAGACATATGAAAATTCTTAGCTACTATGAAGATGGTACTTATGAAATACCCAAAGGACATGTTAAAAATTTTAAACTTGCTCTTAAAACCTCTGAATTCAAATGTGAGGGACTGTATGCAGAGGATGAAGACAAATTATATGAAAAAAAGAAAGGTTATTGGGGGGGTGTGTTTTATCTTTTTCTGTAGTAGATGAAAGAACCTTCCCTCCTCTAATGAGTCATGAATGACTCATCTACTCTCGGGGAAAATCTTAAGTGGCCAGTGATTTGATTGCTTTTTCTGCTGTAAACACATCTAAGAAGAGGAGCCTAAGATATAAACAATAAAGCAATAAAGGACCCTGTGAAATTCAAATGATTTTGGTTTTTTTCCCCCAAATAA
>PVKE010016423.1:0-32023 GCA_004027555.1 Craseonycteris thonglongyai | reverse complement strand
ACAATGAATTAAACGTGTCATTATTTATTGAGACCCTGCAAGTGCTTCAAAAACAGTTTGAAGAGAGATTTCTGCAGTTTACAAATATCGAGCCAATTGTCTCCTTCTGTATCAATCCTTTTACTTGCCAAATAAATGGAATAGAACTAGCCGCACGTATTGCAGACCTTGTTCAGGGGAAAGCAGAACTAGAGTTAGACATTTTGAACCTTAAGAACGATATTTTGCTAAAGTCCTTAATATCAGAGGACTTATGGAACATAGTCGACAAAGAAAGGTTCCCATTTAAAAAAAAAGCGGCATATAAAATCAAATCGTTTTTCGGGTCAACGTATTTATGCGAATCTTTGTTTTCAAACATGAACTTAATAAAATCACGATATAGATCTCGACTTACCGATGAGCATCTTAATAATTGTTTGCTAACAGGGTTGTCGTCACACTCTCCTAATTACGAGGCACTGGCCAATGAAATGCAATGCTAAAGATCACACTGACAGATTGTTTTTTTTTATGTTTTCTTTTATGTTTTTTTAAAATGATTTTATTATACGTGTTTTTTATTTACTTTGTATTACGTTTTGTATATATGTTTCTTTGTATGTATATAATTTGTACAATAAATTTATTATTTTAAAATTATTTTTATTATTTTTTATTCTTGTTCAATAATAAATATCCTTAGAAATAGCTGGTGCCCGCCACCCTACTGATATTTTAGAATGCGCCCTAGGGTATAAAAAGGTTGGGAACCCCTGCCTTAGACTGTAAGGCTATACTGTGCTCATGGATAGAAAGAATTAACATCATTAAAATGTTCTCACTACCCAAAGCAATCTATAGGTTCAAGCAATCCCTATCAAAATACCAGTGGCATTGTTCACAGAACTAGAACAAACAATCCTAAAATTTATATGGAACCACAAAAGACCCTGAGTAGACAAAGCAATACCGAGAACGAAGAACAAAGAGCTGGAGGTATCATGCTCCCTGATATCAAATTATACTACAAGGCTAGAGTCATCAAAACAGCATGGTGCTGGCATAAAAACACGCACATAGACCAATGGAACAGAACAGAGAGCCCAGAAATAAACCCACAGCTACATTAGCAATTAATCTATGACAAAGGAGACAGAACATAATGGGATAAACCCAGTCTCTTTGATAAATGGTGTTGGGAAAACTGGATAGATACATGCAAAAGAATAAAAGTGGACCACTTTCTTACACCATATACAAGAATGAACTCAAAATGCAATAAAGACTAAAATGTCAGACTGGAAACCATAAACCTCCTAGAAGAAAACATAGGCATTAAACTCTGTGACATTACTCTTAGCAGTATTTTTTTGAATATGTCTCCTCTTGCAAGGAAAATAAAAGAAAAATAAACACATGGAACTACATCAAACTAAAAAGTTTTTGCACAGCAAAGAAATTAACAAAACAAAAAGACAACCTGCTGAATGGGGGAAGATACCAAAGATACATCTGAGAAGGGGTTAATATCCAAAATATATAAAGAACTCATATAACTTAACACACACACAAATCCAATTTAAAAGTGGGCAGAAGACCTCAATAGACATTTTTCTAAAGAGGACATACAGATGGACAACAGACATATAAAAAGGTGCTAAACATCACAAAAACAAGTGTTGGCGAGGATGTACACTGTTTTGGAATTGCAAATGGGTGCACTCACTATAGAAAACAATATGGAGGGTCCTCAAAAAATTAAAAATGAAATTACCTTATGACCCAGCAAGTCCACTCTAGTTATTTATCTGAACAAACCCAAAACACCAATTCAAAAAGGTAGATGCACCCCCATGTTCTTTATTTACAATAGCGAAGATATCGAAGCAATGTAAGTGTCCATTGATAGATAACTGAATAAAGATGACGAGGTACATATATACAATGGAATATTACTCTGCCATAAAGAAGAATGAAATCTTCCCATTTGCAACTACATGGATGGACCTAGAGGGTATTATGCTAAGTGAAACAAGCCAGACAGAGAAAGACATACACCGTATGATTTCACTTATATGTGGAATCTAAAAAACAAAATAAAGAAAACAGAAACAAGCTCATAGATACAGAGACAAATTTATGGTTGCCAGATGGAAGGAGGGCTGGGGGGATGTGAAAAAGGGGAAGGGATTAAGAAGTACAAATTGGTAGTTACAAAAGTCATGGGGATGTAAAGAACAGCATAGGGGACATAGTCAATAATATTGTAATAACTATGTCTGGTGTTAGTCGGATACTAAGACTTGTGGGGTGATCACTTGGCAAGTTATATAAATGTCTAATCATTATGTTGTACATCTAAAACTAATATAAAATGGTAAGTCAACTGTAATTTAAAATAAAAAAAACTGTAAAATAGTTAAAAAACTGTAAAATAGTTTAAAAAAAAAAAAAGTTATTACCTGCACATCTATCATGCCTACCTTGGAGCTCTACTGTGAAATAAGGAAGCATAAGGGCATGGACCTCCACGAATTTGGTCTCTATGGGCTCCGTCTTTGAAGCTGCCTACTCACCTGATTGTCCCGGCACAACTGCCCAGCCCCAATGCCCTATTGTTTCTCATCCTTGCCCAGCACAGCTCTGCCCAGCTTGGTGCATTTCCTAGTCCCTCTCTGGGTGGCCTTTCATACCCCATGCAAGTCCTGTTTACAGTGAGGACAGTGTGCGCTACTCTGATTTCCTGAGGGGTCTGTTCCATCTCACCTCCAGACTGAAGCCTGTTCTCATGGTGGTGCTATTTCCCTTGCAATTCTCTCCGGCACCAGCTGCTTCTTCCCAACCTCCAGGGCTCAGGGCCTAGATAAGTCTACACGTTCCTTAACTGTGTCAAGTCTCCTGTTATGATACTGCCAAACAAAGCACACTTCTCTTTGAAGCCTGTTACCCACCCTGAGTTTCAGTGCCACCTTGTACCTACCTCAGGAGTTCTTCTCTCTGACCTTCCTCAATGGTGCTGGCACCTTCTTTATTGTCCTTGTCTCCACCCCACTGACTCTCACCCTTGATCATGTAGCTAATCCTTTTCCTCATCTGCTCTGCTACTTGCTGACCTCACACCCAAGCTCAGGGCCCATCCCAAACATCATCTCCTAAGTGAGCAATGCTCAAATCTCTCCACCCTCTGCCCTCTGTGCAAGCCCCCCCCAGCACAGTATGCCTACCCGATATCACATCTGTAAAGTTATTATTTGTACAAGTGTCCTGACATTTCCTTGGCCACTTCTTGTATGACACCTCTGACCTCTCCACCCATCACCAGAAGTGACCCATTCCCCCTTGTGAACTGCCTACACCTGTATCTCTCACCTGAATTTCTAAGTTCTTTACCTCCATCCAATTAATGAGGCTTCAATCACCCAGTCTTCATTTAAATCTTCTTTTACCTTAAAGAATCTTGTTCAACCTCGATTTTCCTTTTGGTGCAAACAGGCCCAATGTGAGTTAAGTCCAACACTGCAGTGAGTGTAAACAAGTGAGTGCTCTGGCTGACCCCTTTTGCATCCTAAGTCCTACCATCAGGCTCCTCCCTATGCTTGTGTCTGTTGTCTTCTATTTTAGGTAAGGACCTCTACCTTATTTTAGTGGACTGTGCTGCTATCATGATTTATTGCAAGTGAAATCCAAGAAACGAGGTCAAGAAGCTAGTGAGGAGAAAATAATGAAACCTTTATGTAAGAGATGTGGGTAAAGTTGAGAGTAAACTGAATCTTTATGGAAACAGTTACAGTGTCTAACTGTATGAGGAATGAGGCAGGTAAGGGGTTGTGAAGTTAATGCTCTCATGAAGAAAACAGTTTTTTGGATGACTGCTTGCTCCAAAGAGGCCCTCCCATTTTGGACACCTGGCAGTGGTGTGCTGGGGCACTAGCTTCTGGAAAGCAAAAGTTCCTCGATGTGAATTGTTTGCTATTTCTCTGGTGTACACACTCCTACCATGGCCAATTAAGCTACAACAGTTTAAGAACTGGCAGATCATTTAACAACCAGCTTTTGCTGTCTGGTACAAGCTGGCTCCAGCAAATAGATACTGGGTCTCCTTTGAAAGTAAGATGTCCCTGCTAAGTTGTCATGCGCAGAGTGGCCCCCCAGCCCCCATACTTACAGCTGCCGGGTTTGTGGACTGGCACAGAATCCCATTCTGGTGGTGGAGAGTCTTTTTCACCCTCTGAGCTACTGGTATTGCCTAGTTCTTGACTATTTGGAAGGAATTTCGCTAGGGCAGGTGGCCTGTTATCCACTAACTTATTTGTACCTGCACAGAAACCAGAAAAGGAAGTTGTCAATGGAGGATAATTCCTTTCTTCAGGTCTACTTGAGGACAAGAACACAATCATAACCTTCCTTATACATGACTAATCACTACTAGTTGATCACTGGTATCTCACAACTGTTAGTATAACCAATCATGGAAGTATCTGTATGACCAAGAAGAAAATACCTTTTGTTTTCTGGGAATTCCGTGGTTTGGAGCTGCTGGTCAATGCAGTTGGAAGAGGGATCTTGGTTGGGAGGTTTCTCCGTTGTTTACTTTCCAGGGGGGTTGGGTATGGCAGCTCTAAACAACTGAGAGACAAGTACGAATGGAAATTCACATTTATGTCTTTGTTTTGGAGCAAAGAGTAGAAGTCACTGACTGCTCTATGATTTTAGCTGCATGCTTTCCTATTCTGGCTTCTGAGACATGACCTGACCAGTCCTGACTCAGGACCAGCTGAGCGTGCCCAGGAGGCTCTGCACTTGGGTGCTGACAATGAGTGTGATGGTCAGGGCCCCTGCCTCAGGTAACAGTGCAGGGCTGTCAGCACAAACCTACCTGCTGGGGCTGCTGAGTGCTGGCATCCAGGCCACTTGTGGGTTCCTGAATATGGAGATCCTGAAAGGTTTCAGACTTACCAGAGTCAAGGCTCTGCTATTCAGAATTTGAACACTTTTTTTTAAAGATTTATTTTTATTGTTTTTGATAGAGAGATACAGAGACAGAGACAGAGAGAAGGGGGAGGGCCCAGAACAGTCTCCATAGTTGCACATCATTGGTTTTTCCACATAGTTTTATTACACAGGTGGGCACAGGGCTGCACAGGGCAGGAACTGGGCCGGGGTCTCACCCTGGTGAGAACCAAACTGGGGGCACTCCCCAGTTCAGCATATGGGTCCACACAGGCCGGGGCTGGAATTCGATCCTTGGTCCCCGGGGTTGCAAAGTGAGCATTTAACCCACTGAGCCATCCCGGCTTCCCCACACTTTTTTTCCTTTGTCGTAGAAACTATGGACTGAACCAGGCTGAGTTCCTGGGTTACCTATAAAAATCCACTGCAGAGGAACAGGATTGTGGTGTTTAGGGTGAGTGGGGGCAGATGAATGCTCTTTTCTATTCTTGAACTCAGGGTTAATATTTATTTATTTTTATTGTTTTTTGACAGAGAGAGAGAGAGATACAGAGACCGAGACAAAGAGAGAACTGAACTGGGGGAGCTCCCAGTTCAGCATATGGTTCCGCAGGGGCCGGGGCTGGAATTCGATCCCTGGTCCCCGGGGCTGCAAAGTGAGCGCTTAACCCACTGAGCCATCCTGGCTTCCCCGTTGAACTCAGGGTTAACCCTAGCAAAAGTTTACATATTATTTTTATTGATTTATTTAGATAATATATGTTTTTGGAAAGATTTAGTGGTAAGCCTAGTATCATAAACATGTATAACTAGTATAATTAATTGGCTCTGAACTTCCTGTCAGCCAAGGTGAAATGGGAGACAGGATGGGCTATTTTCAGTTTCCACAGCCTGAGGTAGAAAACATTAGTCTGCTGAGAGAAGCAATCTCTCTGAGAAATGGACTAGGTAGATGGCCCATATAAGGCAGCATGTCAACAATGTGACTACATGGGCCATAGAGACACTCTTCACAAAGCACTTCTGTAATGCCCAAGATGAAATCACAGGAGCTAAACTAACCTGGTCCAGGAAGGGCATTTTCTCATGAAGGCTGGTCACAGCTAAGAGAATCCTGGCTCCTTGCAAGAATTCTTCCAAAAATCATCAGTGACCTCTACTGTGTTTCTGGTGATGACTGGAAAGCTGTCAGTCTAAGGCTGAGCTGATAGCTTTTCATTAAGAATCTGATGTGGGTATTTAAAATCGTATGTCTCTGGCTTTCCACCTTAGTGTACTTCCTGTCCCCACTAAGGCCTCCCCAGCCCCATCCTCCAGGTTCTACATGCAGCACATCATTTTTATCACCCCAAGTTCTCACTCCTAGGAAGTAGCTAATTCACATCAGATTTCAAAGGCCAGAATGGTTCCAACTTTCCAGATCCAACAATGGCACCAGCCTACTTCCTCCCACAAAAGCAGATCATAGAACATACTGAATAGGGACTATTTACAAACATTTTATAAAGTACCGGTACTAGGTCAAGGTCATTTTCTTTTCATTCTTGCATTTCTCTGTATTTCACAATTTTTCTCTCATAAATAGGTATTATATTTGGAATTAGTATAAGAGTTAAGCAAAAAAAAAAGTCTTGGTTAACCCAAATAAGAATTTTAGGCAGGGTAACAAAATGACTTAAAAAATCCACTGTTTATGGGTGAGACTATTAATGCCATAGTTTTGTATCTTCCCTCCTTCTCCCATTTTTGACTGATATGGTTATTTAAAAACCCCATTAAAAACAACAACAACAAACAAACCAAAAGATCCCATGACACAGACACCCAATTCTATGGTGGTGGAGGTAGGTGGGTATGAATTATTTTTAAATAAGTCATTTATAAGCATGGGGGATGGAGGCTGTCTATTTATATAAAGCTTAAATCTGTGCCACTGTAAAATTAATTGTTTTTTTTTTTAAAAAAAGGTGCCAGACAACTATTTTATTTTTGCTGATTCATACCTTCCTAAGTTAAGCCAAATGATCTCTTTTAAGAAACTTGTTTTAAGGCTTATGAATAAATGGATAAGAGCCAACTTAGCTTAAGTGATTCTTTCTAAAAGGGAGTCTCAGAAAGGTGATTCTGGGGGTAGGCTTTATTTCCACAGCAGGTAGCCATAGAGATCCCCACCCTGGGAAGCAGGGGAGGCAGAGGCCTGCAGGCAAGTCTAGGGCTTTCCCTGTGCTGAAGGTCTGGAGGCCAGTGTGTACAATGTGGTGGTGCCTATGGCTTCAGAGAGTAGATAACTAGAGTACAATTATTCTATTAAACATTCTACTTACTTTAGATTACTACACCTAAGTTATATAAACATAAAATGATGATAAACAGAAAACAATAGGCCCAACTGTTGGACAGCTGGTATCCTAAACCAGGAATGCCCAGGGTCCTTTCCTGGTTGTGCAGAAGTCCTAACTGTCACTCCCTGGCTTTCTGGCCTATAAGTCTTCTGGAAGCCCACAGGGCCACTTCTGTGCTGAAGCTGGAAAATGAACAGACCAGATCTGCCATTGCAACCGGTGCTCCACAGTCCTAGGAAACGATTTTTGTGAAGTCAGCTCTTGGGAATCTGATATGAGGGCTGTACAGACAGAGACTGAGGAAAATGAATGCTTCCAACATTTAAGGGTTTGGGTCTTCTTGCCTAGCAATGATATAACATTCCAATAATACTGATAGTATTTAAAAACTATTGGGTTAAGCCCACAGCTTTAATTAATATTAGAAGATGAACTTTTTGGCTGATAAAAAGTAAGAATTTATTCCCAATCAGATAAAGCTCCCAAAAGAAAGTGATAGATGAAGATAACTCTTTTTAAAAATGTATATCTATTTCCTTCAGATATGTGGCATCATATAGTAATACACTGAAAGCACTTTTTGTTAGGTGACAGGCTTTTAAGAATCATTAATGCCAGGATCAGCAGTGACTATACTGAATGACAGCACAAGGCATTTACTATCCTAACTCTACACTAGCCAGAGAATGGCTCTATTCAGAAAGGTCACCTTCCTGGACACTAAAAAAAAAGTCTATTTGTTTAATTCCGTATTTGACTGATGTATTAATGAATTGTCTGGCGAACATGATAACCACTACACTACCGAAACTTGGATGTATTAATGAATTGTGACTCACAATACTTTTATCTATGTCCCTGAATTCACAAAAACAGAAAATAAGATCTGTGAGTTTAAGAGATTAGATAAAGCAGATCAGAAGACTAAAGTTACATATGGATTTCTCCAGTTACAAAGACAATCTGAAAAGACAATTTAGAACACACTGCTTAACCTGTCTTCTGGTACTGACATATCAAGAGAACATGAGTTATCACTGCTACTGTCCCTTGAGGTTTACCAGACCAGGCAGGGAACTCAGAAACCCTGGTGAGGTTAACTGGAGCTCCAGTCAAGTCTTCTACAAACTTTTCAAAATCAAATCTGCTAGTGGTCAATATGTTAAATAAAAAATCAGAACACAACAAAAGTCAATGGAAGAGGGGTAAGGGTGAGATCAACACATACTATCATGTCTCAGGCACTGAGCTCAGGCATCCATCCAGGCTAATGAACAAAGCAGATTTGGTGAAAGCTAGCCATAGCATGCCATGGTTTTGTTGAGATAATTCTTAGAAGTGTGGTTTTTAAAATTATGATCATGAGAATTATTGCAGGATTGTCTATTCTCATAAGATCTCTGCCTATGTAAGAACTAGATTTTTTTTAATAAATTGAATGTTTTAGCCTAATTTATTCTAAAATTTAAAATACTTGATTAATCACCTAAGCTTGAAAAATGCCTCGAACAAGCTTGTCCAACCCATGGTCCACATTTTCCATGTGGCCCAGGACATCTTTGAATGTGGCCTAACACAAATTTGTAAACTTCCTTAAAACATAAAAATTTTTTGCAATTTTTTTTTTTTCAGCTCATCAGCTATTGTTAGAGTTATTATATTTTATGTGTGGCGCAAGACAATTCTTTTTCCATCATGGCCCTGGGAAGTCAAAAGGTTGGACAGCCCTGGCTTAGAAAAATAATAATTCCTATCCACTAGCGAGTATTATTCTTGTCCTGGGATGCCAGAATATCAGCACCAATTAGTACCTCAGGCTGATTGCTTTTGGGAGTGATCCTCCAAGGTGTCAACCATGACTCCACATTCCTTCTAACTGGATCAGGTTGTTCTCAACAAACTGTGGGACTAGGTCACTCAAACTACCAATTTGTACAAAAGAATGAATTTTAGACACTCCATTACTAACCACTGACATATGCTGTGTTTCTTAGTTTAGGGACAAGGGGAACTTTCATTGTAGTAACCAGTAATTTCTTACTAGCTGTTGGTTCTACAGAATTGACTGCCCCTGCCTGAGTTAAGCTGTGTAATCTAAGGAGAGACCCTAAGTTATTAGTGTTTTTGCAAAGCTCATGTATAATAAGTCCCAGAATAAGTTTCTAAGGCCAATTTTAATGATAACAAATACACTAGGTCAGTGGTGTCCAACCTTTTGGGTTTCCCTGGGCCATATTAACCCTTTTAGTGCAATGGGCCGATATATTGGCTCATACATAGACCACTACCGGTAAATTACCCTTTGCATTTCTCGCTAGTACTGCTGGCAGAAGGTAGCACTAAGAGGGTTAAAAAGAACTGTTTTGGGCCACATGTAAAATACATTAACAGTAACAACAGCTGATGAGCTAAAAAACTGGTCACAAAAATCTCATAATGTTTTAAGAATTTGTGTTGGGCCTCATTCAAAGCTGTCCTGGGCCGCATGTTGGACATGCCCGCACTAGGTCTTCCTTTATTACTTTACACCTAATTCCTCTGACTTTCTGGGTCAATGCCCACTTACACAAGAAAGTAAATACCGGCTTTTATGCAGATGGCCATCTCCTATGACAAACTAGGAAGGGTATTATTTACAATGCTAAACTAAAATTAGTTTATTAGAAAGAGCCAAGGTTTAATAAAAGTACAATGTAACCTTAGTTAATAACCCAGTAGTTCAGCTCCTTCATTTACTTGGGGAAATTTTGCAGCAAGCCTTTCCTGAGGGGCCTGCCAGAAACCTGTCCCATGGAGCCTAGGATGGAATTTTTTCACAGTACACTTGTCAGGTGGGTAACACCTGCCCTGATTACCTAAGCATAGATTCTTCCAAGTTGTATAGCACAGAATTCTAGGTGCAACTGCAGCTCTGGGCTGGAGCAAGCAGGTCCGGAGCTCTCTCTGAGCTAACTTAACGTTTGCTCGCACCTGTGGTGAAACTGTCACGGTCACCTCTGTGCAAAAATGAAATGGCTCTCTGCCTCGGAATGAATGACCAAGCCAAATATTCCTCCCACATTTTTACTAGTTGTTACCTCTGCCTTTTACATGTCTGACATCAGAAGCACATGGCTGTCCCTCATTAGGGAACAGCAGGCATCAGAAAAAAATCCAAGAGGGATATGATGCAATAGAGGCTTTTGCTGCAAACGCCCAAAGACCAAGCGAGCAAAACATTACCCTGTTTTCACCAGTAACGTCTTTTACACCTTGTTTCTTTGTGTTCACTTCTTTTTCTTACCTGGGTTTCACATCTGTTGGGATTTCTTTCTTAACAGTCAAGAGTTTTTTGCTTTTTTGTTTCACTTGAGACATTTCATTTTCATGTTTTTCGGGCATGGCTTGCCTTCCCTTTTGTTTTTCTGTATCCTATAAAAAATGTACATGTAATTGCTGGGAAGGAATAATAAAAATGACCGATAGTCCTATCTGAAGGTAGAGACACAAAATCAAAGATATAGCAGATATACACATCATATATATACAAATGATGAGCTCCTTTCTTTAGATGTATCTTAACTATCATGGTTCTGTCAATTTTTCAGCCTTTGGGAAGTTGGGATGGCTCAGTGGGTTAAGTGCTTACTTTGCAGCCCCGGGGACTGAGGACTGAATCCTGGCCCCGACCCATGAGGACTCATATGCTGAACTGGGGTGTGCTTCCCATGTGGGAGGCCCCCAGCCCAGTTCCTGCCCTGTGCAGCCCCTGCCCACCTGTGTGTAACAAAACCACGTTGAAAACTGATGACATTCAACTATGGAGACTGCTCTGGACCCTCCCCCTTTTCTCTGTCTCTCTCTCTCTTTGTCCCTGCCAAAAACAATAAATCTTTGAAAAAAAATTTTTCAGCCTTTGACTGACATTTGTTTTGAGAGTCTGAGTTATAAAGAATTTTGTCATTTTAATTTATACCCATATCTTGACTAGGGTAGGTGGTGGCACTAGCAGCAGCAAGTTGGTAGCTTATTTTTAAGATGTAGGAAGCAAAGCCTTACTTTTATTTAAAAGTTCAGCTGGTACTACAATGTGGAGTTAAACACTGGGAATGTTTCTGATCCTAAGCACAAGGACAGTCCAAGCTGAGAACACAGGTTCACATCCATTCATTGAGTGTTCACAGTGACACTGTGACTGTCAATAGTGTTATGGTGGGTTAATGCTGACACTATTCACCATCAATGGGAAGGGCTTTAGTTATTCATTCACTTACTCAACAAACTGGTCAGGGCTGAGGTCAGAAGGAGGGAGACAACACATATGACCAAGACTGGTCAACTTGGATCTTGGTAGGGAAATGCCCACTGGCCATGACAGCAGCACAGAACTCTCTCCTCACTCAAGTGTGGCTCTTGGACTGACGAGGCAATACCTACCGGTAAGCTGCATGCACCTTACTTAAAGCTGTGCTGTGTGACTCGTCCTCCAGTTGCTGTTTCTGGTCCATAACCAGGTGGTACAGAAGCCACGTAGGCTTTTTAATAATACTTTAACGTTGTGGCATTCAAGCACTGGCCAGTGGCCTTGTCTCTGGGACATGGCATGTGTCCATTCAGGTACTGGACTTGCCTGGGGCGTAGCATATGGAATGGTGTGTATAACTCATGCGCAGTGGGACCACGTATATGACAGACTGGAAATAAAAAAACACTCGTTCCTCATCATGGATCGTCTGAGTAGCACTGTGTTCAAGGATGCACTGAGGCTAACCAGGGGGGGAAGGGGGAGGGGGAGGGGGAGGGGGAGGGGGAGGAGGACAGGAACAACAAGTAAGAATTATGCCAGCTGGAGCACAGAGCATGCAGCAGACGGGAGGTGGGCACCAAACAGTGGTTAGGAAAAAAGCTGGAAAGGCAGAAAAGGAAGAGAAGAAAAGCTGTGAGGAAGGCGTGTGCTTATTCTATTGACTAACACTGTTGGGATTCTACTCAAAGACAAGTAGACAGCACTCTACTTCTCTGATGTCATGTATTGAAAGGGTATAAAGTACAGAACTCCAATACTAGCCACCAAGTATACTGAGGCACACAGACCACCACCCCAAATGTGAAGGATGCAAAGAAGGCAGTTAACAAAAAGAAAAGTTACATATAAATTGTACTTTTACAATTAATATGCAGATGACACTATTGGGTATCTTTAAGAAATGTTCCCTTAGGCCACTAGATTAAAATTGAAAAAGAAATTCTGGTCTACAATATTAAAGGCTCTCTATTAGCATCATTTTAAATTTGAAACATGGTTATCTAAAAATAAAAATGCCAAAACAGACTTATGCCTTTTTCTGTATATGGCTTATAATTCAGACTCTCAGGCATGTCACAATAGTGACATCACCCTCCATTACCTAATGCCCGCTACTACCAGGTACTTTGCAATAGTATTCCTGATGTTAATGAGCATGCTGAGAGCTGGTGAGTGAGGCAGCTTCCTTGATGTGTTGATGTGTGCTGGCCTGGGTCCTCAGTTCTGGTGGACTGCTAAAGTCTGGGGTCTTTCCCTGTGTCATGTTTCCCTCCAGGACAGTCACCGCTCTACCTGTGTAGGGAGTGAGCTGCCACTGAAGCCCACTGTGTCAGCCGTGATAAGACAGGAAAAGTCCAATCTAATGAAAATGGTATAATTCCTCTCATCCTCTTCGATACTTAAAATTTGAAACAAATTTCATGAGCCAGAATAGTTACTGTTCCAGAGAGTCCCTAACTTTCAAGAAGTATTTCCAATTGCTAACTATTTTACTTTAGTAACATGCTTCCCAATGTTCTTCCCTGGGGGAAATGAAGACATTCATCCTAGAGCTATGACTCTTTCTGGAGAGTGTCTATTTAGGCATGTCTGTGCACACTGGGCACTAATCCTCAGAAACATGCGCACATTAGTATAAAACGTTTATTCTGTGCTAACTAACCTGGTCTGAGACAGTGTCTGCCTGAAGGAGCCGTCCTACCTCCCTGAGGAGAGGCTCTGTGTCTGGGTTGGAGGTTTCTGTGGTGGTCGAGGAGCTGTCATCATCAGCCAAGGGGTCTTTCAGTTCGTCCTCCTGTGGCTTTCCCTTTGCTTTCCTCTCCTTCTCCTCTTGCTTCTTAGGTGGTTTAACCTTGCGCTGAAGAGGCTTTCCTTTCCCTGAGGATGAAAATCAAAGTAAAATAACTCAATTTTTAAAAAGCTTAGAAAACATAGCCTTTAAAACTTTTTTGAAGAGGCTGGACTCTTTCTAATTAATAAAGGTTTCTTTCTCTATTTTATGCCTTCTTAATTAAAGGTTTCCAAACCATGTTGGCTTTTTGATTAGAATATTTTAAAAATCAATTTTGTTGAGATGTAATTTTTTATAAGATATACTCATTTTAAATGTACAATTCAATGAGTTTTGGTGAACAGTCTTAACAAATGTGTATGTCTAGCTCAGAATAATTTTTACACCACAGCAGGTGATGTAGCTTTGAAAAGTCACAGAAGTGAAAACCAGAGATCCTTCAAATCTGTTTGAAGATGGAAGTCTGATGGTGACACAGGAAGAGCTGCTCATGGGTCACTTGGGTGCTAAGAGCCCCAGTGGCAGAGCCATGCTGGCTATGTCCAAATCCTGGCTCTTCCCTAACCAGCTACATGATCTTGACCTCTAATCTGTAAGTTGGGGGAGGCAAGCCATCCTGGGGTTATAATGAGGAATTAATTACATGAGGCCCTTAGAACAGTGCCTGGTGTATAAATGCCATGTGATGATATGCATGAAGAGAGTACAACACAGCTAGAGAAAGCCCATTATTTTAAAAGATATGGGTGCTCCCAAGACAAGTAAGAAACCAACCCACAATCTATTTGTGTGCCCACTATTTCCTAGGCACTGTCCCATGCCCTGGGAATAAATACAGTGCTGAGCACCAACAACACATGTGATCCTTGTCCTTGTGGAGCTTACATTCTCGAAGGACTAGACAGTGGCTGAGAAACCCTTGCCTCCAGAAGCTTGGCCTGTGCCTGCAAAACCACACGGACAGGCTGGGGAAAGCTACAGAAGCCACAGGTGAACCCACATGGTACATCATTCCTAAATATATCCTGTTGACAGTGATGACTTAATACAACTTATTTAAACCATAGCTTTTTTATGGCCACCATTAATGGGAGCCTTTAGCATCTAGAACAGGGTTGACCTGGCCTGCATGGCTGTGAGCTATGAATGATTTTTCTACTTTTAGATGGTTGAAAAAAAGAAACAAAGAAGAATATCTGATGGAGACAGTTTGAGGCACATCAAGTCTCAAATATTTACTATCTGGCCCTTGACAGAAAAATCTGCTGAGCTTGAACTAGAAAAAGAGGTGAAGCTCAGACTGATTTTTCAGAAATGTCATTTCATCATTTCCTTCCATGCTGATTCCGGGAGGTACTTGAATTTGAAACCATTAACTGACATGTTAATCTCAAAAAATGGAGACACTTTGTTGGAGGAGAAGGCTGGTCAGCTGTTTACCTGTCACAGACCTGGCCCACCTAAAAGGGGGGGAGCCCCTCTCCACTGTAGCAGCCCCACCAGCCCCAGGATTTCTCACATTCTGTGAGTTCGAGAGTGGATGCTGAGAGTCCTTCAGTCTTTCCTACATAATTGAGCCAACCCTGCATGCTGTGAATGGCCTACTTGCCATTAAACAATCTGTACAAATAATTTGTACTTACAATAACCCGAAACTGCCTTAATAGGCAAGGGCAAAAGTGATTTTCTTTTTTTACTGTGCTCAAATCTTGAAGCCATGGCTACGCAAGGGAGGAAAAGGAACTAGTTAAGTTGAAAACTTGGGTACAAACTTATTCCATGAAAGGGTAATATATACTTTGTACCTCTAAACCACCATCTTTTATTAACTTCTTAACCTGCTGCACGTGGACTTCTGCCTTGGCAACTTAATGAATGTGACTGAAAAGATGAGCAATGACCCCTTAACTGTCAGCACCAGTGACCTCTGGAACTCCTCATTCTACATGCCTCTCTATTCTAGTGGACACTACGGAATGTCCCCCAGCAATCCGCTGGGTCCCCACATCATGACCCTCTTTTGGCACACTGGTTCTGGTGTTCATCTGCCCTCCCAACTTCCTTTTTCCCTTATATTCTCCCAGGGGGCTCACTTTCATTAATATAAGAAAATAGTTTTAAAAGTATATGTCTCGCTTAAATTTAAAAGCAAAAAGGCCCCAAGAGTTCACCCGTGACCCAGCTGTGGCTTGTTCACTGGGTGTGTACTGACCCTTGCTAAGTGTGCTGATTCTTTAGAACCATCAAGTGTTACTCTAAAAAAGCTAAACACACCTTTTCTCATGCAAATAATAGGTCTATTTGGCCTGAAAGCCACCCTCCTAAAGCTCTATTCCAGCTTTCTTCTCAGCATGCCAAGGTTTGGATCTCTCATTCTAAGATCCTGAGAAAAATGGAAGATTTATAAATGTCTACCTCATAGGTGATCACTGCTAGAGCACACTCACTAAGAAAATAGGGACATATTGTATGGAATTGGACAATGACCTTCTGTCAGATTCTTATATCACAGATCAACACTCCCGGAACAATTATTTTATGACACGCTGCATTGAGTTAACATTCTGTAATTACAAATCCTCCGTTCTTAAGACATTTAGGCTCCCTATTTTCACTATTATAAAACACGATGTATGTAAGATTATTTCCTGATATAAAATGTCCAGATATAAGTTCAGCGGTTCAAAGCATGTATGCGTTATTTTATTTTTATGGCTTTTGACATGCTTCAGAAAACTTGCTGCTTTCCACAATCTATGAATATACAAACTTCTTTTTAACATAACTATCACTGAAAATTATTTTCTATATGCAATCTATGGATCCTAGGCTATTGCTTTTAGAAATATATCATTTACATGCCTAAATTGAATAAAGAGAGAATAGCAGGTTAATTGCTAATCACCAACAATGAACTTGGTATAAACCCACCTAACATAGCACATTAATGATAAGCATGCTAAAGACATGACTATTATAATCAGCTAGGACGGATTTGTGACACGAGATTGGCCAGTGCTTGTGATGAGCTCTCTTGTCTTCATGTTCTGACTCCAGGGTTAGGTAAAAGGCCTGGTATCCTTCGAGTAGCACCCTCCCCTCACCTTCTGGCCTGGCCCATAATGTTGGCCATTCTCATCCATTTATAGGGCTACATAGTTGGAAAAGAAAACCTGGGGTACCTTCCGAAGCCCTAACCCTCTTATACTCTCTTTTGCCATCCCCAAACACACAAGTTCTGATTAGAAGTTTTAGACCTGGGAAAGAAGCATGAAGCCTCACTTGGACTCTTAGCACCTGAGTTCTACCCTGGGCAGGAAGGTGGTGAAGATGTTGTGGGGTGTCTGACTGCTGACTAAGACAAGTGCCTACTGCTCCTTATGTGTATGCATTTGGGGCAGGGGACCTGAGAGAAAAAAGGGGAACATGGTAGAAAACAGGCACCAAAACTCACTTCACACTGTTTACATCTGATAATCATTCATCAAGACTCAAATGACTAAATAATCCCACCCAACTTGGAGAAGGGGTACTTTTTACAACTACTTTATCTTGGCGAGATGACAGGTTGCATCTTGCTTCAAAGCCAGATGTTCAGGTGGGGGCTACTATGCCTGCTTTGAAAAATGGTCAGAATGAAGTTTCTTCATTGCCGTAAAGCCCAATTAAGTATATTTTTCCTAATAACTGAGTGGGTTCAAAGCTCTATTGACAGAAACCATTTGCCCCTACTTATAGGGTAACTGGGGTTAACCTCTGTGTACAAGAACGTAAGGCAGGTTGCTGAATATTTATGCCAGAGTACCACCTGCTCGCTGCTTACAGGTCTTGATCTTCACATAACAGTGATGTTCTCTGACCCTTATCAGCTAATCCAACTATGATCTGAGTCACCATAGATGCTGTGTATGTGGGTTAAACTGAGGGCACATTTCAGAGGCAAGAAGTAGATAAGGAGTTATGACTTAATTGACAGGGCCACTATAAAGCATCTGTGTGGAGAACATGTCTGTATTCTCTTTGATAGACACAATGCCCATTCTGTTAGTTAATGTCCCCTGATTCAAGCAGGAATTCAAGGCCAGAAAAGTCTGTTTTTTCAGACGAACTCTCATGCTTTCTTGTCCTATATGAGAACTATAACAATGCTTTCTTTTGGGCTTAGCTGACAGGAAATTTATAGCTCAACTTAATTCTTAATGTTAACAAGTAACCTTATTCCAGGTTCCTGTTGAGATAGCACCATAATTAGAAACAGATAAAACATCAAAAACTATTTTTTGTCTTTTATGTCTTATACATGCTTTAATAATTTAAGTCACTTCCAATCATTTTAAAAGTAGGCAAAGTACAAATTATAAATTAAAAAAATATGTCCTACTCATTTACTTTTTCTTGTCATCACTAATGGTGTATAAATGTAATCACTGGTTTGGGCAAGTTGGTTTGGTTGTTTCTCTCCCACTTTAAATCATTTCATTTAATTTCCACCCAAAAGAATTACTTTAGGAAAGTTCCAATTACTAGCAAATGGTTTCTCTGAGCCTGTGTGGTCCCTGGCAGCTGTGGACCTAAGTCAGGCCATGTAAAGCCAGGTACAACACCAGATGGGAGATTTTGGTGGGAGTCTAGTCTTCCTCATCTTTTGGCTGCTTAAAAGGCCTAAACGAGGGCAATAAATAATAAAGACTAACACATGATTTACTGGGGTCTGTACTGGTTGTGTAAATTTATTTTCCTTCTTCTGAATGATACCTTTATGAGTATGATCAAGTAAAACAAACTAAAAATGCGTATGAAAAAACTCTTCAGGAATTTTTTAACCTAAAGTAAATACTATTATCAAAACTTTATAGCAGGGGTGGAGGATGGGAAACAAACAAACAAACAAACAAAAACAACTTTAGAGCAATTTCATTATTTTGTCTTATTAAGCTCTGTGCTTAGATAGTGAAGATACCTGTTCAGCCCAATAGAAGACAGAAAAGAATTCCTCTTTTGTGAAAAATTTTTACTTCTCTCCCAGGGAAGGACTTAACAATGAATTTGCAAGATGCATACTCCATTTTGTTCTAGTTTTTCTTGTGTCTCGATACCATTAGTGGTATGAAAGAGAACCAATAAGATACATAGGATTGGGAAAAAAAGGCTCCACAACCAACATTTCATAGCAAACAGAGTTAAATTATTTAGGGTTTTCACACAATTATGTTCAATGAAATTTTGGATTAGTTTATTATAGAAAAGAAATATGGATATTCAAAAGCAAACTCACAATTTAATGCGGGGAGAGGACAGCCTCTGTCCTTGTTTAGGCGTTTCTCTCCATTCCCTTTAAGGGAACTCCTCGCCTGCTAAAAAAGCCACCAGATGCTTCTACTGGCCCTGCAGCTTGCCCTGTTGACTCTCACATCCCTCAATTTACCCATGTTCTCCTGGTTTGTGAGGTTCCTTCCTTCTGGCATAGGTCCTCTCTTATTTTGCTAATTCCACACAGCCTGGCACATCCATCACACCCTGTGCTATCCTCACCCCATGTCTTGTTGCTACTCCTGTCCTGCAGAGCTCCAGCACTGTCTTAATCCAACTGCCTATTCACCTTGGGCTGCAGAGTACACGAAGAGACATGACATAGTGTGCGGTAATCCTCAGCTGGGCCCCCAATGTTGCCTAGGGTGCTGTTCTGTGAATCAACTCTTGGGTCCCATGGACTCCTAGTCTACAAAAATTTCAGCTATTTGAAATTTGGCTACTCTATATCTTCTCTATTTACTGTTTCTACCCTACCTTCTCTCCCCCTTCAGTCTCAGAAGCTGTTTAGTTCAAATAAAAGCTCACCTAACTTCCTGTGCTGTCTTCTCACCCCTACCAATTCATCTGCATCTGTGTACCTGTGGATTAAGTGCCCCTTCTTTTATCATCTACCTTCTTGGGCACTTGTTTTTACATATCATCCTCCTCCTCTGCTTCTTTTTGGAGGTAGTGTGATGAAGTTAGAAGCTGAGGGGTGAGATAAATCAGGCCTGCATTACATAACTTTTACCTGCCTGACGTAACTTTCTTAAATTGTCACTGGAGACACAGGGTTATAGCAATGCCCATCACGAAGGTGCACGAGGTGTGTGCAGCCCTGCCTGCAACATCAGTAAGTGCTGACCAACATCGTTGTTCTTAGCTCCATTGGCTTTTGTCCTTGGCCCATATTTTCAAGTACTATGTTCACCACTCTTTTTCCACTAAAAATGCTACCACAATATATGCATTTCTTTTCTTGTTAAAAATTAAAGAACAGTGAAGCTACAAATTAAAGAGTAAATGCTCTCCTCCCCCTCCCACTTACTGGCTCCTAACATATATACGAAGAAGTGGCCGTGCTAACAGTCCAGTATGACAGGTGCTCTCTGATCCATGTTACCTGGTTTTTAGTCCACTTGATTTCTGTCATGCTGTCCGCTGGCTGCCTTTTGCTAGCCTTGTCCTCACAACTGTCTTTAGCCCTCTGCTCATCCCATTTCTAACACTCAAGATCAAGTTCCAAGCATACATTTCTGCTGGGAAGTTCTATACAGCCTCCTTCCACTCAGCAGGTTAATGCTGGGATGTGCCATTTCCTGCCCTAATAACCATGGCGGTAGCAACTATCTTCTTCACTTTAAAAAAGATGGAGGCTCAGAGAAGTAATTTTCTCCAAAGTCACACAGTAAGTGGCAGAGCCAGGATTTGATCTGAGCTTGCCTGATGGAAGAACCTGGTCTTGTGACCCGACACTACTCTGCTTCTCCTATCCCAGATAAAACCGCCCCTCAGACTGCCAACCAGAAACAGTGGCTACAGATGCCACCATCTCTTCAGTCAGTGCAGATATACTGGGCACTGACAGACAGCCCCACATTCAGAGTTTTCTCAGGTTGTAACTGTCTGTCCAGCCATGGCCTCTGTTCAGTCCCCAGGGCTTACTTGTTAGAGGGTGAGAAACCACAGAAGTACGGAATCTAAAGACTGTCCACTTGTATGAGGCCCTGCTCAGGCCAGCCATGAACAGAGGGCACTTCTGGATGCCGCCTTCCAGTGGAACAGTGACTGGAGGAAAGGGTAGAGAAATGGCTGGGTGGCCTGCAAGCCATCCAACCCAGAGAGGGTGAGATCTAGGGGGGTCACTTCCATTTGAAGAGAGGTCATTCTGAACAGTTTCCCAAAGCTAGAAATGATGTGAGCTCACTGCAAGAAAGACTTTTTCTTTAAGATACTGGGGGCAGGGGAGGGAGAATAGGTCTGTCTGAAAAGAGAAGGCTCATGGTTTGATATAAACACGATGACTGCTTGAGGGGTGCAGGGTAAGCTTTAAGCGATTAGAAAGGTTCCGCCCTGCTAAGAGCCTGTGGTTATGACACACCACTATCCTGCAACCCTACCATCAATACCCACCTTTCAAAGTTCATTTAAAACAGGGGTGTCAAACTCAATTAAAACACGGGCCATTTGGTGCAACAGGCAAGATTCACGCGGGTCATATCACATTTACAAACGTCGCCAGAACTGAGTCAGCACGTTTATACACGCCCACAGGCCCCCAGGAAAGGCACTGGGCCACGTGTATACTCATCTTCAGTTGTTAAAGGGTTAACGAGGGAATTGTGTGTACGGTATTGCCTCGGTCTCCCCTAAGTGCTATTTTCTTCATAACAATTTTTTCTATTTTCATTTTATTTCAGAGCATCGTGGGCCACAAAAAATTACCTCGGGGGCCACCAGTTTGACACCCTTGATTTAAAAGATGGGTTTGCTACACGTTATGTTTTACTTTAATAAAAACACTTATTGAAGGAAAAAAAAAAAAAGATCTGGCCCCTTCCATCTTTCCAAACAGCAGCAGGGGAAGGATAACAAGCGAATGAATGGCTGCTGCTGTACAGCTTGTAATCAGTGTCCTCATTGGTGTGACAATGGTTAATAATGTGGCACCCATGTACCATCATTTAACTTTTAGTAGGTCAACTCTGGGACTACTGTGAAAATTTAAAAAGCTGGTAATTTCAAAATTTATGTTCTGAACGGATGACCCTGAAAATGAAAATGAAACTATTATCCCAGTGTTAGAGGACTATATGAGACAAAGGCAAGAAGGGACTCAACGGGACCGCCAAACTTTCTTTGTGGTAAGAAGGGATAATATTTGTTTATCTATTCCATCAATATAGGAAAAATACATTGGGTAACTTGACATAATAAAAAAAATTTAAGCATGAATTTAATATTACTATCAAAATTACCCTAAAATATGTTAAGTATCTATTAATGAGATAACAAGAAAAAGATTTATATGGAAGAAGTTAATACTAAAGATGTCACTGTTTTACAAATCCAAATGCATGTACTTCTAAGAGGACTCCATATAACCATCTTCACATCACTAAGAAATTCTCTGAAAGAAAACTCCTGGCCTCTGGTACGTCAGGTTTCTTCTGGCCTCTTACGGCTGCCAAGTTCCCTGTATAAATCAGAGGCAAACCTCCTTGGTACATCAGTGAGGAAGGTGCTTAAATAGGATTGCAGTAACATGCATTGGTGTGACTGCCACAGGAGAAAAAGAAAGATACTGAAATGTTCAGGCTGTAAAGAATTAAATGGAAATAAACAGCCAGAGGCATTTACTGCTTTTCACAGTTGATCATGGAAGTTACCCATGAGCCTTCCTGTGTGTGTGTATGTGTGTGTTTGTGTGTGTGGTATGCAGACTACTAAGATGGCTCCTCATGAGACCACCTCCTGGTATTTGTGCTCTTACAGAATTCTCTCTCCTGGACTGTGGGCTGGACTTCTAATGAGCAGAACACTGCAAAAGTGATGGGATGACACTTCTAAGAGTAGGTCACAAAAGACTGACTTTTGTCCTGCCAACTTGTTTTCTCTCCTGCTTTCTTACCTGCTTGTTCTGGGGAAGTCAATTGTTTTGAGATGTCCAATGAAGAGGACCCATGACAGGCTGCTGGCCATAGCCAGCAAGGAACTGAGACCCTCAGTCCAACAGGCAGCGAAGAGCTAAATCCTGCCATTGACCACCTGAGTAAGCTTGGAAACAGATCCACCACCAGCTGAATCTTAAGATGACTTCAGGCCCGAAGTGTCTGAGAGTCAGAGAACCCAGCTAAGCTGTACCCAGATGCTCGACCCACAGAAACTGTGAGATAGTCATCTGTTACAGAAAAATGTGTTATCCAACAGAGTATGCAGAACTCTAAAGCAGGAGTTAGCAAACTGTTTCTGTAAAGGGATAGGTAGTACATATTTTCATGTTTGTGGACCTTATGGTCTCTGCCACAGCTACTCAACTCTGCTGTTATAGCACGAAAGCAGCCACAGAAATATGTGAATGAACAGGCATGGTTGTGTTCCAATAAAACTTTACAAAAACAAGTGGTCATTTGGCCTGATGACTGTAGTTTGCCAACCCCTGCTCTAAAATATAGGTTGTGCAAAAATCCTATTTTTGAGTTAGAATGATTTCCATTTTCCCACTGTTAAAAATTAGTTTTAACGATTAAAAAAAAAGCTCAACTTATCACAATAACACTATCACAAGAGGTTGAAAAGAAAACATATGCCTAATAAATTTCTGTATTTGGTCAGCTATCTTTTAGCACACACCTACTGAGTTAGTCGTGTACCACAACTCTGACCATGACACTCCTTAGACATGTGCTGCTTTCTCCTCACACGCCATGCTGTTCCCAGTGAGAACAGAGAGGCTCACCTTTGCTTTTTGGCAGCGGTGATGGTGGCTGTTCTGTAAACACGTCTAGGGCTGGGGAGTTGTGGTGGTCGAAGTCTTTGTCCATGGCTTCTATAAGACTGGTGATGTCGGAGTCCTCTGAGCTGTGCCGTGTGCTGCTGGCACGTTCTGGGTGGGAAGGGTGTGCAAGGGGGGCGGGGGACAGCCTTCCTGGCTGAGGCTCTGGGTGCTGAGGCACTGGTGGTGCTGGTGGGGGCAGAGAGTGCTGCTCCAGGACACCATGAATGTGCTGCTGGCTGCCGTGCTGGCTCTGTTTTGGCCCTTTGGACTTTCTGCCAGCTGTGTGACCCTGGGCCACTGCATTTGAGTCGAGTACAAGGGTGCTTGCTTTGCTAGCAGACTGTGCAGAAGTCCTGCTAGAAGTACTAGAGCTGCTTTTGGCTCTGATGTTGTCCACGTCAGCTGCGCTTCTATTGCTATGACTGCTGTGCGGATGCACTTGTGGGCCACACTGCTTGTGATTCCCTGCACTGGGTCGGGAGGACGAGCTACCTGCTCCACAGAAACCCCGACTGTGACTGGGGTCACAGCTGAGTGTGTTCAAGCTGAAAAAGGACAAAGTGTAGTGAGTAAATAGCAACTTATAAAATCTAAGGTTAAAAAGAAAACTTATTTCATCAGTACGGCCACCATAAATACAAATGCTCTGAGGAAAAACAGCAAGGGATAGGAATACGTTTCGCAACTCTATACAGTCTATTCTATCTAAAAATTTAGGAATCGAATCAGAGATTGAACTAAGGATATTTTAACTCTCACCAATATAATAAGAACGTGGTATCTGCTGCAAGTTCTAGTAACTGAGAGCCACAAGTAGGGTATTAAGTAATTAGAATTAAGACTCCACCCCACCCTTGAACAAATATGAAAAGAAGAAACTTATTTTTTCTTTTAATTATATCAGCTAAATCTGTATGTACTAGAGAATTTATTTCTAGCCTGTGAACGTACTTTCCTTCAGATGAAATACCAACGATTCTCCTGAGATCAAATGGTCTTCCTACATCAAAGGGTGGGTTTGAGGCCTCAAATGACAGCCGCCTTCGAAATGGCTCCCAGATTCCTTGAGCTTCTAAATAGGCTGTTCCGATGACCAAAAGAAACAGGGCACTGAGGGGAGAAGGAGGGCCAGGTTCATGTGTTGGTGCAAGAGGAACCAAATTTGATATTAAAGGCAGAGTAGCTTGGCAAAGTATAATACGATATAAAAAACAAAGATGCCAGTAACAGTTTTTAATAGATAAGACAAAAACAAAGTACTATAGATAAAAGTTTGCACAACAATTTTTGAAGAATGCCTATTTATACAGAGGCTCATATGGAGGAAACAATTATTTATGTCAGAACTGACCTTAGAGGATACTTCGCTTTTTACCAAGGGGAAACTTTTATCTTTTCTTTTAATTTTATCTCTAGGTCAACTCTTTTCCTTAAAGGATGTGTGGGATAACTATGTAAATTAATTTAGAGGTGAATATGTCTGATTCTCAAAACACATAAAGAAATACACTGAAAAAAAAGGTAAGGATGTTGAGGACTTAAAAACTATTTCTAATCAGTTTTCTGTTGCTTAGGTCAGATTCATGAGGAATATACTATTATTTTCAGTAAATCACATGTGCCCGGAGCAAGTAACTCTACCAGGTAAATTTAGAAGTGTTTTTTTTTTTCCTTAAAGAAATTAATATGTACTTAATTTGTCTAACAAATTTCAGAGGTAGACAAGACTTTTATTGTATATGCCACCAAAATGGGTTTAGTCTGACTGCTCTCATTAGATGTGAAGCATATAAGTAAGTCTGACTAATGCAGAAAGGCCTGTATGTTTGTTTGTGGGCAGATCTCCAGCACTCAGAACAGTGACTGGCACATGGTAGGCCCAGTGATGCTGAATACCAACCTTGACAGAAGACAAGTACCTCATTATTCCTGAGATGATGATATACAGAGCCAGCTCCCAGTTAGGTCTGGGAAGGGCTTCTGCACAGGTTGCTAACATATGATATGGAAGAGATGCATTCAATACAAATATAAACTCAGAGCCACCGGTTGTTATAAACTTCAGTTCATGAATAACTCTAGAAGCTGTGAAATCAGGAGTAAACCTAAAATAGAATTACAGCAGTGAGAGCAAGTTTTAAAAATATACCACGAGCAAATTTAAACATAATACCAGTCCCATATGCCTTTGATACATAACAGAATTTTACAGTTTGAAACTTTTATTTCACTTCTTCATTTTAAGATGAAGAATGTTTTTCCCATGAGGCCAATTAACAAAAACAACTATATTCTGTGGATAACTAGAGATGACTAAAAAAATAACAATAATATGCTCCCTGGTAATTACGAATTCAGAAAGTGGTCTCTGTGCAAACTTTCCCTCCTTCCTCTAAGGCCATACTCTTCTCCAGGATACATTCCCAATAATGCCTTAAAAACAAATAAGAACAACAATAAAAAAACCCCATCCAAGCCCCAGTGATCTTTCTTTCATCCCCTGCAGTACTTTTTTCTGCCCAATTATTTTATTTTTATTTTCTGTTAACTGGATGCTCCCCTACTGAGTGATGTGTACCTAAGGAAACGTGTCCTATTCATCAATGTACCTTAGGTGCCAAGCATTGTGCCTTACATCGAGAACTTCAGTTATAAATAAATGTCCACTCAAGATTATGAAATTATCATTCAAGTAAGGGGACAAGGTTACATTCTGTTATAAAAACTTTACAACATAACAAGCTGTCAGTCAATTAGTTGTTAAAATATGCTGCAATGATTACCAATGCAGGTATAAAAGTGGTCTTCTAAAGCAGGGGTCTCCAAACTATGGCCCGTGGGCCGCATTAACTATCAAACAGCAGTTTGGGGGATGACTACACACTCGAGGTCCAAATAAAAAAGAATCAAAACATAGATGTTGTTTTAATTATTTATTTAATATTATTTTATTCAGATAAAAAGGTCTCCATGGGCCGGAAGAGAGGGCCTCGTGGGCCGGATGAGGCCCGCGGGCAGTAGTTTGGAGACCCCTGTTCTAAGGTATCACACATTCTTATACCCTACAACATGAAAAACTGCATGTGTGATAAAAGTGTCTGCTCTGTCACTGTGAATTTATAGTCAATTTCCTACCAACAACACAACTCTGCAAATAATTTTGAAAGTGGTTTCTAAGATTATCTGATTCATTTTGGAGACAGAGGAAGTTTCACAATTTTGAAAACAAAGATATAAAGAAATAACCAAAGATCAAGTGAAAAAAAATCAAGTGAACACATTTGTGGATAAAGCCTCTTTTTTGGTGAGTATGAAAACATTTGCAGTTTGATCAACTCTAGTATTAAAAGTTAATAAGAAGCTAGTAATTCATTAGACCTTGTAAGAAAATACTTACAATATAATTATGTCTTTAGAGGCATTGGCGCTCAGTGCAAATTCTTGACAATTAACAACTTTAAAGCCATATCCCTCGCATGAGCACCCACTGACTTCAATGGTTTCTATGTGAATTTGAAGTTGTCCTGTATTCTCTACTTTAAATGTTCTTTTCAATGTGAAATTTGGTTCTCTTAGTTTCAAACCTAAAGGAAAAAAAATGCACAGTGAGTATAAATCTTTCGACCATGTACTCCAGGTTCAAATGATTAATTAGTACATTCTTCATAAATGTGTTCCAGAGATTGTGAACTACATCCTCACGGCAAAGAGGTCAGCTTTATCCAGACTTTAGCAGGGAGAACTCCACTTTGCATGTCATTTGAGATGGCAAAAATTTGATTATGCTATATTGTTCACACTCAAGAGTATGTCATCTAAGGTATGCAATGAATGTTGATATTTTAATCTTTTAAGGTCCAAATCAAACAACCTTGAAAGCAAGTAAGGGTGTTTCCCTAAAAATCTCATGTCGTTGTCACTAATCTATACATATGCACATACAGAAATACTGTTCTTGTATTGGTATTATTTACTGTTGAAAGCAAATGCAGATATTTGTGCATACTGGACCTGTCAGGGATACTCACTCTCTGTGCAATCTTTTAATAATGCTTCTGTGATTTTAAAGCGTAAGGAACTTCCTGGACCTGGAAGCTTGCCTGCCACCCTCAAGCTCTCGGTTGTTCCTTGTCCTTGGACCATCACAGCATCCATTACAGTCAGGTTATTTCTATGCAAGAATAAGAAGTACAGTTTTTTCCTTCTATTAAATCTGCATAATCTTTTGATCTGTAATTTTTACCATTATTTTATAAACCAACATATAGAAATACACTAAATTTACAAGTAAAAAATTTATACTAAGCATTTAAAAATATGTACACAGAGAAGAGCAAGAGTATTTCATTTTTAAGAGTCACAAATGGTACAGTAAGACACTAAGTAGGTTTTTAAACTATAAATATAACCACAGATGTATGTTTTATCGTGTGTGTGTGTGTGTGTGTGTGTGTGTGTGTGTATGTGCATACACTTTGGACAAAGTGAAAAACTTTTTTCATTAATTAAATATGCAAACTCATACTGAAACAAATAAAGTTGTAATTCTATGTAAATGCTAAAAATCATCCCCAATGAAATCATAGACCATACCTGATTATGATCAGTGAAGAAACAGTTCTGTTGTGAATTGGAGTAAACTTTACTTTGACAGACTTCTTTTCTCCAGGTTTTAAAATGAGGTTTAAGATTAAGTGTCGAGAGAGGCCCTCTGTGAATCCTGAACTCTGCAGTGGATGAGCCTGGGGTCATCAGGTAAACAAATGGGAGTCATTACTTTAGTCTCTGGAAAAATGTCTTTTCCTGTACCCCACCCATAAGCTCAGTATTATTAGTTTCTTTAATTGATGAAATATGTAAACAGTTTTCTCTCACATGATTTAGACACTGCTTAACCAATAAGCAGAGCTGGGCAACCAATGATGACATTATATTATGCATGAAGTCCAAAAAAGGGCTTTGTTCCCCAGGACACTGAGGTGACAGGTGTTCACAGTCTTTATGTTTCTACTAGGCATTTGTTTATTCATATATAGATCTTTTAATTTTTAATTTCAAAATATACCACACATATAGAAAAGGACACAAACCTAAGATGAATATTTCAATGTTTTAGCACAAAGCAGATAGCCGTGTAACCAACACCCAACACACTGGAGTCCTACAAATGCTGTTCCTGCCTACAGTCAATGCTTTCCTGCTCTTCTCTCTGAAGGGTATCAGCTGACAGGTCTTAAGGCTCCTTCATATTTTTATTTCTAAATATTTCCAATTCATATTAATCTTTGAATTTTACTTTGATAGCTAAGCACATAATAATTGTTTCATAAACATACAATGATTTAAAGTTTAAAGAATAGATTAGTTTAATAATCAAAATATGACTTTTTGATAGCCAGCTAGACTAAAAAAAAAATCATAGTTCGTACTTAAGGATACACTGTTTTGACTTTTAAGCAATATTAATTTAAACTATTTTGTGGGAAGGTTGGAGACATTTAGCTGTAAAAGCCCATGCTCTTCATGGCTTTGCTAATGGGTGGAAGGAGAGTCAGTTTTGTATCATTTTCTACTCAACTTGGCAGAGTTAGGTTTAAGAAATACAGATCTATCTACTTGCATTAGCACACTTTTACAAATATTTTTAGAGTCAATGGACTTAACGTAGCAACTACTTTTTTTTGAATTTTTTAAAGATTTATTTTTTATTCTTTTTGACAGAGAGAGATACAAAGATAGAGAGAAGGGGGAGGGCCCAGAACAGTCTCCATAGTTGCACACCATTCATTTTTCCACACAGTTTCATTCCACAGGTGGGAGTGGGGCTGCACAGGGCAGGAACTGGGCCAGGGTCTACACCCCGGTGAGAACCGAACAGGGGGCACTCCCCAGTTCAGCACATGGATCCACACGGGCCAGGGCCGGGATTCGATCCTTGGTCCCCGGGGCTGCAAAGTGAGCGCTTAACCCACTGAGCCATACCGGCTTCCCCTGCAACTACTTTTAACTCTTGCTTCTCAGGCAAACTTTTTTTTTTTTGTGTCTAACCTTCTTTTCTTAAATTGGTTAAGTTCCCTTTTAAATAAAGTATTCTGAGTAATTGATGGACATATTATATACTCTACACATATTCCCAACGAACTCTGATGACGTAGGACACACTCTAGGATGCTGTGATGCCTTAGGATAGAAGCACTAAGGGCTGCAATAATGCTCCATAATTTTACAGAGTAACCCACTGACCACTGGGAATCTTAGTGATCTTCCTAGGGTAGCCACAGTGTCAGTGTCAGAACTATTTTCCCATTACTAACAGATACTATTGGGCTTTTTCAGGGTGCTGACATTTGCACTGGTGCTCCGTGAAAGCAATGGGTGGGTAAAACTGCCGACTTTTGGCATGAAGCAAAGCAGTGGTATCAGACTTCTTGAGAAGCCACTGTCTTCTTCACTGCATATACTTGTAGTTGACACAAGTTCTGGATTAAGCAGTAATAAATGTCAATCTTATTAAATCTCAATCCTGGGGCACATATCTTTTGAATACCTGTGTGATAAACGGTAAGTGTGTAGAAAGTGTTCTGCTACACTGAAGTACCATGTTGTCTGGAAAAGCTACCATTTGAGGGAGGATGGGGGATAAATGGGAAGGATGAAGGGATTGAGAAATGCACATTGGAAGACACATAGTCATTATGGGGACGTGAGATACAGTATGGGAAGTATAGGTAATAATGTTGAAAAAGATATGCAGGGTGTCAGGTGGACAATGTGCCCATTGGGGGGAACACTTCATAAATTTATAGATGCCTACCCACTGTATTGTATGCCTGAAAATAATATAAATTCATGTTGAATGTCAACTAATACTTATAAAAAAAGAATAGTCATGGGATGAGTAGATCATAGGGAATACAGTCAATGGTACTGTAACAGCTATGTAAGGCATCAAAGGAGAAACAGACCTGTTGTGGTTATCACTACATAAGGATTGTACTATGTTCTCTTGTACATGTGAAACTAATAATAAAAAAAACAAACTATTTTTGACATGCAAACTGAACTTACTGCTTTTCTCATGGAACACCATTTATATGTGAGAAAATGAGTGACAGGAGACCTATGGTTATTCTGACAGGGGCATTTTAGACATTTTCATGAAAATTAAGTACCTCTGTCCCTTTAAGGAAAATTGAAGTTATTTATTGCCAATGATAAAATCTGAGCATCTGAACAGACTTTAGAATTTTGGAAAACATATATCCACCTCTCTGAGTTGACAGTTTCTGTCTAATAGTTAAAGAATTCCTTGATGAGATTGGTGGTTATATTAATGAATGTGATTTTTTGGATATGGTAGAGTGAATTATGTGGACAACTGGAAGCTGAGCATGTTGCAATGAACAATTACTTTCCAAATAATTGATGTATGATATTATGATTAATTAAAAAAGGCAATTAAGATACTTCTTTGTCCAATTATATGTCTCTGTGAGGTCAGATCAGATTATTTATCATATACTTCAGCCAATACAAGATATTATGAGACTGAATGCAGAAACATATATGAGAACCTACTTATCTGTGCATTAAGTTAGAGAGCCATTAAAAGGGTTCATAAAAATGTAAAGAAAAACTTCTTTTTTTAAAATAAAGCTATTTGTCATTTTTATGTTATTTGTGTTAAATAGTATAGGTTTATTATTTTTTTGAAGATCTGTTTTAATTTTTAATGTGGTAAATACTGATAGATATAATCGACAAAAATGAAAACCTCTTTGGTGTCCTTAATAATTTTTAAGCCTATAAAGAAGCCCAAGGCCAAATATTTTGAGAAGCAGTTTCATAGCATTACAGAGAACTGTGATAGAACTACCCTAAAGATCACCCTTAGACCTCCTTTAGAATTTCCAATTTCCTATTTAGAAAAAATATTGAGGTCTAGGTATTCTTACTCATCTCCCTATCTCAGTGCCTATTTCAGTGTTTTGTGTCTTGTAAATACCACTAAAAAACTTGTATTTGATAAAAAGGTAATTATTAGCTTATTCACTTCTTATGTGCACTTCCTCCTTTACAAAAGCAGAGTGAAAGGAATTTCCACTTACTGTGCTTTCTAGTTATTTGGATTTCCAGAAAAGTTTGAGCTTATTGTATGAGGGCTGGCTGGAAAAAATCCAGCCATAAATGCATCTATTTCTCATAATACACGGCTGGATACTTTCCAGATAGCTCTTGTATGTTGGCATTTTTATGGCCAGAAAAAGCAAAATACAAAAAGATTCCAAGAGAAGGACATGAGGCTGGAATATATGACTGTTTAAATTTCAGTCTAGGGGAAGGTGGGATGGCTCAGTGGGTTGAGCACTTGCTTTGCAGCCTCTGGGACTGAGGATCGAATCAAAGCCCTGGCCTGTGCAGACCCCTGTGCTGAACTGGAGTGTGCTTCCCATGCGGGAGGCCCCCAGTTCGGTTTTCACCCTCTGAATAGGCTCCTGGCTTGACAGCGCATGCCTCTCATGCGGGAAGCCCCTGACCTTTAGTTTCTGCCCTGCACAGCACCCGCCCACCTGTGTGAAACAAAACCATGTCAAAAAAACTGATGATGTACAACTATGGAGACTGCTCTGGCCCCCCTCCCTTCTCTCTGTCAAAAACAATAAAATAAATCTTAAAAAAAAAAAAGGGAAGCCGGGATGGCTCAGTGGGTTAAGCGCTCACTTTGCAGCACTGGGGACCTAGGATCGAATCCCGGCCCTGGCCCATGCGGAACCATGTACTGAACTGGGAGCTTCCCCCAGTTCAGTTCTCTCTCTGTCTCTGTATCTCTCTCTCTCTCTGTCAAAAATAAATAAAATATTTAAAAAAAAAAAAGTTAAAAA
>PVKE010016422.1:0-32029 GCA_004027555.1 Craseonycteris thonglongyai | reverse complement strand
TGCAACAGCTCCTCTTTTACTGTGAAGTTACTAAATACCATTCTCACCATACCTGCCAACTGTGCGGTGTCTGATATATCTGTTGACTCGTCAAATTGCAGAGAGAAGCAGTCACATATTTCCAAGTCAGTCTTTAACTGAGTTTGCAAGTCTTTTGAAATTGCGTGTATTCTTCTTGTGACTGTGTTATTTGACAACTCGTAGGTCTTGTATCGCCGACATAATCTCACGCTTGTTAGAATATTCCTCAAGCAAACAATCGGCAGCAGTCAGAAATGCTTCTTTTAACAATTCACCATCCTGGAAAGGTTTTTTCTTCTTTGCGAGCATGTGAGAAATTTTGAAAGAAGCAATGGTTGCCTTTTTAGATTTTTCCACATGTCTAGTGAAAACAGTCTGTTGAGTAGTTACACTTAATTTTAGTTGATTTATTTTTTTCTTTCTTCAGATTTAAGTGGATAATTCGTATCAAAAGTGGTATGACTTGTCTGAAAGTGACGTTCAACATTGTTTTTTCGGCACTGCAATACTACTGCCACACAACGGGCAAACGCATTTACCTTTTAAATTAATGAAACAATAGGATTCCTCCCAGTCTGTGTTAAAATTATAGGTTTGTTTTCTCTTATTTGGTCCACTCATTTTAGGACTAAAAAAATAAAAATAAAAATAGTTATAGAACTACAATATCATATCAAATTGCCACCCTAATAATAGATGACCTACCTTGCTTTTAGTTCATTTAAAATCGAATATATCAAAACACTGTGATCCTAGCTAACCGTCACGACCTGATCAGTCCAGCCACCGCAATCAAAATGGCAACTTGGCGTCTCCCGGTTGGGTGGAGGAGAGTTTAAAGAGTGCAGCGGCTGAACAAGACGCGACATGCACAAAGGCGAGAGCTAGGGAAACACTTATACATACGATATCGCACACATACCAACGAATATAATAAACCTGTGTAGATACGCAAACAATATTTTAAAATTCTAACAAATGTATAAAAATAAATTATAGTTTTACTTAGTGTTTATAAAAAACTTCTGATGCAGTCAAATAATGGTGGGCACACACAGATAGGGCCGCGGGCACGGGGTTGGGAATCCCTGGTCTAGTGGATGGTCTACAGGCAGAGGTGTGGGATGGGGTCGAGTCAGTGCCCCAAACAGGTCTCGTTGGTCCCGTTTGGGGTGTAAAGACCATATCGTAGTGGGAAGTATAAAGTGTGGGGAGCAGGGACCAGCTCCTGAAGCACCGGTGTGGAAGGAATGAGAGGGCTGGGGTGGGCAGAACGTTTGTGAGGAAGCTGATGCAGCTGTGAGCGGGAAGGACAGTGAGGAGGCCACAGCGCGGAGCCCTCTCTGGGGTCACCACACTTCTTTCCCAGCGTGCACCGGTTTCCATAAACTCCCTCTGCTTTCCGGAAAAAAGAAAATTAAAAAAGGGGGAGAATTCTCTCAGCAGCACCCTGTGATTTCAGGACTGTTGAACTTCTTCAGTGAACTAAGAAGCTACAAACTACTTTTATAACAAAACAAAGCACACGCTGTGGCCTTTTCTTTTTAATGTGTTTTTTTTAAGTAGAAAATACAACAATCATCATCCACTCATACAATTAATCCAAAGGGAGAAAAGTGTAATAACATGATTACTAGATCATAAAATTTCTAGCAAGATCTACAGAAATACTATTTTCAATGTTTTCTAAGAATCAGGAATAAAATGAGGTTAAACATTTTTGAAATGACAAAAGCAGTTTACTCTGCATTCCTTCAGACACATTTGCACTTTTTGTCCCAACTTAAAAACAGAACAACAACAACAAAACCCTCAAATTACTTTCTTACACCCAAATCAACTCTGTTGGCTAAACTGCATAAAGTTCACCAGGATGGGTGCTGATAAAAGCAATAAATGCAACATTCAGGCAAACCTGAGAGGACTGAGTAAGCGGCAAGGCTTGGAGATCTTAGATTTCAAAGGCCGCACACATGTGCTTGTTGCACACCGATCCTCACAGCTTCCCCAGAGGAGGGAAGACAGCGTGTTCCCGCTCTACTGAACAGGAGGCTGAGGCTTCTCAGTGAAGACCATACAGCCTGTGGTACACACACACACGTGCCAATGGCCTCATCACACGGGGCAGGGCTTCCTGTAGGTCCATCTACCTTCCTAAGTGCATCCAAATATGATCCCAGCATCAAAAAAGGCAGTGAGTTCCTGGAGGTCTAGAAACCGGATGCCAGAAATAATCAGTGGTGAGGAAACGCAGCTGAAGATTTCCTGTGTGCTGCACAACTTCATAGCAAAGCCCGAGAACTGAGGAAGACGGACGGAAGGGAAGGCAGAAATGATCTTGAAGCCCCTAACATGCCAGGGCTCCCTCAGAATCTGGAACATGCTAGACCCAAGTGAAAACGAGGGTTGTGACTGGAAAGCCAGTTACTCAGACCACAAACGATAAAGCAGAGACACAGACAGAGGCAGGACAGGGCTCGCTTTAGCAGTTTGGTGGTTGGCACACATGAGTCCCTGTACAGATCATCCCGAAAGTTCTTTGAGGTAGACAAGTGTTGGGGACGAGCTGCGTTCCTGTGAAAAAATAAAGCACGAGGAGGCACTGAGAGGCCCTGCCTTTAAACACTGCCTTCAAAACGACGGTCCAGTTACTCGTAAAAGCCGTCTGTGGTCAAGCGCTCCAATGGGAGGCGCTTTACTCCCACACTTGCAGGCTGAGATGCAGTATCTCACAGCTGAAGGCCCACAGCCACGTGCACCTTCTCCAAGGGAGCTCACAGCACCTGTTAGGCCACTTCCATAACGTGTCTCCGTGGACCGCAGTCTTCCACTCCTCGGTTCTTCAAGCTGGAGCTCAAACCGATGACCCTGCTGTCCCCACGGCCTCCTCAACGGGAGCTCCTTCTCCCGTGAGTCCCACTTGTGCACGGCTGTCATTGTGCCATCCCTTTGCTGCTCAAAAGGCACGCACAGATGAACCCGTTCTCGTCACTTCTGAACCTTCAGGACCGAGCATCCTGAGAGCGCTCAGTACTCACGCACCCATGTGACCTAACTGCTCAGGTGTGAACATGACGTGAACCAGCTGGGGGCTCGTAGTTCTGAAAACCCACTCTTATTCCTGACTCCCCCCAGGGAGAATTAGGCTACAAAGAGCTAGGTTACAATCTGAGTCCCTCTTTCTGCCAAGAAACATTACAGTTGTATTTTAATTTCCTTTTTCAAGGGTTTAGCGCTAGTTTTAGTAGAATTCATGATTATAGAATAATAGTCTGCTGTTCTGATTCAGGGGAAGTCTGAGCAAAGGACGTGAGCTTGGTTCTTGATGTGTCTTATTTGACAGTAGACACATTAGGGCACCTTAACCATGTAACGCTCACTGACAGAACTAGCCCTGCTTGTCATCAGATTTGTACTGTATGTATAGCCAGTGTATACAGACTACATCATTTGATCTCTAAAAGATAGTTTCTAGCTACTTTGTTTCACAGAAGTCGATGATGAAATGAACTTTAGATTTATTGTATTCTAAATCTTTGAAGTAAGTCTTCCTTATTTGATACCTTACTTTAATGCAATAAAGCTCTATTTTTGACAGCTCGCTTGACTCAGTTTAAGGACTGATTCTGAATATTGCACATGGTAAAAAAAAGAAGGCCCTTGAGATTTACTAAATTCATTTGTTCCTTACCATTTCCTTCTATAGCTGCTCTCTGTGTAACTGTCCATCCTAAAATGTCACACCTTGTCTGGAAGAACTATTACTGAATAAAGGCACAGGTATATGCTGCTCTAAGCCATGTTACATTCTCTACAGGCACATTTCAGGATAGTATTCTGTTGTCACAGTTAAAAGGAGATACAATTAATGAACAGTATAAGTGTCATCCCAATTTGCTTTGGGCTTTGCGAAGCTTTCCGTTCACGGCTATAGCTAATCCTCTTCCAGTCTGTCTGTATAGCTTTATATCGGATTGAAATTATCTGTGTAGTTTTACTATTTGGCTGTAGGTGAAAGTTCTTTTGAGAAAAGGTGGTGTTACTGTTCACACCAGTACATGTATATTAAATCGCATCTCTTAAAAATCACTATTTCCATTATCACCAGTTTCAAATATAGAAGGATGTGTGATATAAATAACATAGATTTAACTTTATTGTGATTCGATACTCTTGATATTATTGACTACATTTAAATCTTTGCATATCCCAAAGTCTGTGAGAGCCATCCAATAAAATAAGAAGCTGTCTTTAGGAAAAAACAAGGGATTTGAGAACATGGACTTTCACCTGAGTGGTCTGCAGGGAAAGAAACGTTATGCACGAAACAAATGGAAGTAGCTGCTCACAGGGACGTATTTCTGCACTTGTCTCGCTCCGATTTCGGCCACGTAGATGGCGCCGGTCTTCCCGCTCACGTCTACGAGGTGCGGGGACACCTGGTCTGCTAGCTGGATGGAGCTGACCACAGAGCAATGGCCGAGGCTGCCTGCTGGGGGTGCCGCCACGAACAGGAGCCGGCTGAGCCCCAGCTGGGCCACCACCACGTACTTCCCGTCAGGAGTGAATCTAAGCAGAAAGACACACACCGTGAACATGCAAGGCTAATGCAAACGTCTGCTCGTTCAGCGTCTAGACCCCTGCAGGGGTCCCCACTCGCTGCCCGTGTTCCTGGCCTTACTTTAGGGGCCCTTCTGGTTAACACATTATTTGGGGCACATTTCCTAGATTCATGATATGCTGCGTTGGCTTTTAACGGATATATTTACGGGGTAACACACGCATGCATATCCATGCACACACAGGCACACGCGTGCTGTGTCCCTCACGTGCCTGCACTGCTCTAGGTGCTGAGAAGGCGGCTGAGGCCCAGAACCATGCTTCCTGTCCTGCCTTCATATTCTAGCGGAGAACAAACAACGAAGACCGAGCTGAGAGATGAAACCCGATGACAGGTAATCACAGAGGCCATGATGGACTAAGACAGCCGAGGGACACGGGTGGGGTGGGGCACGCAGCTGCTGCCACCGACAGTCACCAAAGTGACACTCGGGGGCTCAGGGCGGCCGGCACGGTGCTGGGAGTTCTTTTAATGAGCATTTTACATTAATCCCATTCTGCTCCTGAGGGAACAAAGGACATGTGATGACAGAGCGGAAGGACAAGTTCAGATTTTAAGGAAATAAGGGCCAAGGTCGTGGGAAGGCCCCGCACACTCGCCCGTCACCTCCAACACCTGGGTCTCAGTGCACTGGTGTGTCCCTGCCCGGGACCCACTGACTGCATGTTCTCTGTGAACCTGTGTCCCTGCCGTTTCCCTGCTTAAACTGAACAGTGAACATGTTAAACTTTCAGCGAGCTCTTCAGAGAACAGAAGCAAACACAACAAGCATTTTACAGTAAACAGAAGCAATCACCTAACTGAAGAAGGCCCCTCTTCTGTGAAGCAGTTACTCCACACGCCTAACCACTCCCCGGTCTCTTTATCAAACACCTGGATCCTTTTATTGCCTCGGTCAGCGACCCACACCTGGAAAACCAAAGGACACGTTTACTGGAGAAGACCCCCATCATGATGGGAAGAAAAGAAAAGAGGGGCGAGAATGAGAGTTGATTTTCATCAACTTCACATACATGGGATCACGTGGTACTCAGAGGAGCCCACAGAATCAGGTACAAATGCTCATTTCCAGGCAGGGAACTGAAGGTCAGGAAGGTCAGGACGACCATGTCTGAGGTGAGCTTATGGGGAGGGGGGAACTATGTGCAGCCCCCGGAGCTGGCTGAACTTGGCCTCTGTGCTGAGCATAGGAAGGCCTCTTTCCCCTCCCTATATCCTAGAACTATTCAATTCCAGATGTAAAAATGTATTTGAATACGCACAGTAGCCTTCCTAGTAAGACAGCCACTGTTTTCTCTTTTAGGTAACTCTGCTCTGTTCCATTATCTGTTCTTTCTGCCTTTAAGTGACACAGGAAACCTATCTTGCTCATTTCTAAGTATTGGGGAACTCCCTTGATTACAGGACTCAAACATTTATCAGGGAGTTTGTGGGGAGACCCAGCTCCAGAACTGTCCAAACACCCCCCACACGCACATCCACTAACATACGTACAGGTGCACCCAGACCGTACATATAAGCCCACACACATCCACTAACATACGTACAGGTGCACCCAGACTGTACATATAAGCCCAGACACACACATCCACTAACATACGTACAGGTGCACCCAGACCATACATATAAGTCCAGACACACACATCCACTAACATATGTACAGGTGCACCCAGACCGTACATATAAGCCCAGACACACACATCCACTAACATATGTACAGGTGCACCCAGACCGTACATATAAGCCCAGACACACACATCCACTAACATACGTACAGGTGCACCCAGACCGTACATATAAGCCCAGACACACACATCCACTAACATACGTACAGGTGCACCCAGACCGTACATAAAAGCCCAGACACACACATATCTACTAACATACGTACAGGTGCACCCAGACCGTACATATAAGTCCAGACACACATAGCCACTAACATATGTACAGGTGCACCCAGACCATACGTATAAGTGCAGACACGCACATCCACTAACATACGTACAGGTGCACCCAGACTGTACATATAAGTCCAGACACACACATCCACTAAGACACATACACACTCACAGGTGCACCCAGAATGTACATGCAAGCGCAGACACACACACCTAGACACACATGAACTTACTCAGACACCAGTTCCAGATGCAGAGACATTGTATCCTTACCTGACCGGCTGAATCAACTGTAACACTATGTGGTATGTTGAACTTGGCAGGTCCTGTCCCCTTTTCTGCATGCAGCCAAAGCATCATGAAATCTGCAAATGGTAAACATATACGGTCAGGCCCACATACAGAATGCCTTACACGTTTGCATATTATACTTTATGGCAGAGGCTTCAGACAACAGTGATTCCTTAGAATCTGAGTGCCCCAAAACTCGAACAACCTGGAATCTTAACGAAAAAATCAAGCGAATTTTGCCTTGGAATCTGAACACTGCTTTGGAATCCGAACACCAACACATTTGCGTGGGACGTATTGACTGTACGGCCTGTAGCTTTATCCGAACACCCACTAGTCTTGGAACTCAAACAGGGATCTGAGACGGATTAAGTTCGAATTCCAAGGCATCACTATATTAAATTATAGCCCCTTTTCTCGCTTTCTGTTTATATACCCACTTGCCTAATTCTTACGCTTTACAAAAAAAGAAAAAAATTTCCTCCTGTTTTGAGCAATCAACCTATTTCTTTAATGATTACCTCCATGTGAATTTCTCGTCACTCACAATCACGTGTAGGGTTCATGTCAGCCCCGCGCCGTCCCACTCATGGGTTCTTTGCTATTTCCACGCCTGAGCTTAAACCCTCACGTTACGTTTCCATGGCCTGTCTCCTTTATTACCCTGTAGTGGGCTGAACTGCGGCCCCTGAAAAGATGTGTCCAAGTCCCAGCCTGTAGCACCTACGACAAATGTGACCTTGCAATTAAGCTGTGTACCTTGGGACAGCTTGATCAGCCTGTTATTCAAGCCTCCGTCTCCGTCCACAATGTAAATGTCTCCTGTGTTGTCCACATACAATTCGGCAGGGTTATCAAACTGCAGGGGGTGCAGGCCTGTGCCTTTCGTGCCCGGGGTGCCCAACACTTGGACGAGGTCACCGAAGGAGTTGTACTTTTTGATGGTATGACCGAAGGAACCTACAGGGACAGTTCACAGATGTGACCACTGTACAGCCATCCCTGTTTTTCAAGTACACTTGACCCTTGAACAGCAAGGGTGGGGGGTGGTTAGGGGTGCCGACCTCTACTCAGAAATCCACGTATAGCTTTTGACACCCCCAAAATTAACTACTCATAGCCCACTGTTGACAGGAAGCCCTACTACTATCATTAATAGTCAACTAACACGTTTTGTATGTTACATGTATATTATGTGTATATGTATATATACACACACGTACTGTATTCATTCAATAAAGTAAGCTAAAAAACATTAAGAAATCATAAAATACATTTATTTATTGAAAAAATCCCCATATGAATGGACCCGTGCAGTTCAAACCCATGTTGTTCAAAGGTCAACTGTAAGCTGAGAGCAAAAACTGGACAGAATTAAACAGTAATAAAAAAACGTGAGCAGGCTCAGATAATTAAATATTACATTTGACAACCAGTAGGGCTTCTTCATTAGTTATAGCCACATCTGTTCATGAAGTAAGATCGTAGGTACTCTAAAGTAAGCAGATTCTAAATTCAAGCAAATAAAACAAACAAAAAAACTGACTCATGCAGAAAAGGCACATTAACTTATTGGCACACCATTTTCCGTTTTAATCTTATGACCTGGAATGAGCTTTACTTGTGAAAGGAAATCATGAAGAGAATGAGTCTTTCCAAATCATTAGTATCCAAGGTTCACACTTACAGTAAAATTTCTTTCAGTTATCATTATCTTATAGGAAAAGTAGAAAGCAGAATATTAATAAATAGGGAAAAACCACAGAGCAGCAAACCGAAGTCAGCTTGACGGCACACCAAGACCAAAGTGCCTTGTAGCTGTTCAAAAGGTAAACTGAGCCCACTAGAAATAAAGGGAATTAGCTCACATTACAATTCTACCTCGAAAATTATCTTTATTATACTTGATTTGGAAGTGTCTGCTAAAGTCTGTAGCAATAATAAGAGAAGAAAACACTGAAGAAAGCAACCTCCAAAGTTTTTAAAGAATAAGCAAAAGAGACAAAGTACCAGTAATGATTTTTCAAAAATGGCTAATTGCAACCATGTTTTTATTAAAGTGAATGTATTCCTTTGAAAAATAGGAAGGAATAAAAAAACTGTCCTCAGATCTGTGCGTGGAAAAGCAAGCTATGATGGAAAGAATGAAGAAGTGATCACGCATGTCCATTTTATGCCTGGGAATCAGTGAAGTGCTTTATAAAAAGAAAAGATTGCATGAACGAAATGAATACATAAACAAAAGCCTTTCACAGTGAATCCTAATTAAAAAACAAACTAAAAACAGTTCAGATTTCATTACAATGGACTCTGAGTTTCTAGGTTTCTTGGTTTAGACACAATCTTACCACCCAGAATACAGCCTGAGATAAGGGTCATCGGTTGAGGTTCTGAAACCCTCTGGCTTCTGAGGACAGACGTGGTCACGGCATTTCTTACAAAACCTGAGGTCTCGTTCATTCCAAAATGGCATCTGAATCAGCCAGACCTGGGGACACATGGTGCCCCTCAAGACAGGAACGTCACTGGGCCAAGGCGTGTGACAAATGTCTTTTTTGAGCCCAAGCTACTTCCGGTCTTGTCTTGTGTTAAGCCACAAGCATATACACACAGCTGCCTCTGGAAATTCATTTCCACAGTAGCCAATTCAACTTGAGCACATTCTACTAAAAGATTCCACGGGAGGAAGTTTCAGACACGCCGCAGGCAGGGGCATTTCAGAAGTGTTAACAGGGGAAGTCTCTGTAAATCTTGCATTTGGGGCCGCAAAGCAATTCTGGTTTCTTAGTACAACCTCTCTTGACAGAAAACGGGTGAAGGCAAATGGGAAGCAAGGATTCCACACATTAGCTTTTAGAGAATGCCATTTTACTTGACTCCGTAGAAGAGGTTTCGAATTACTGAATGAGAAGAGCAACTGATGCTTTCAAGACGAAAAGACGGCTGTCAGTTAAAGGAAAGATCACAGTAATGATAGCCTTCTGGTCAAATGTCTTCATTCTACAGAAGTGCAGTATGTTTTTAGAAATAAGTGATTTCGTGAATCATAAAAAAATTTACAATTAGATTTGGCAACTCTGATTTAAAACGTACAAGAAGCAAGAACATGGGCACAGATGTGACGTCTGGCCAGACGATTTAACGGGTATCAGGACACATACCGTTTCCTACATCCGTGATCCACACAGACTCTTCCTGTGGTGTGCTGACTGCAAACATACCATGGGGTGTATCCACTGTGTAATTCCAGGCTCGCAGGAAATATCCGTCCTCTGTGAACACTAAGACCTTTGGGATGTTATCCCCTCTCTGAGGGTATACAAAAATAACCGCTTAGGTAGGATCAGTTTTAAGGCAGTCATCTTTATTTTGGCAGAGAAACGAAAATTAAAGGTTAATCAAGAAACGTAATAACGTTTAAAAAAGCCGGCTTCAAAACCCAACAGTATGAACACCTGGTACGTTCAAAGCCAAAGTATTCGCTGGAAACCAATTCAAAGAACAAATTCCACAGTGGACATAACATAGATGTGTGTGGTTACTTAGCACAGGAAAGCAGGGAGGCTGTTGTTTCCTGTGTATATATATTTTTTATATATATATATATTTTTCAGGTATATATATTTTTAAATTCCAGTTCCACTTACTTGGGCTACGTAGACCAATCCGTTCGGGGAGTCAACGGCGACACAAAACGTTGTCCCAGTGAAGTATTCCGAATGCTTAGGCCAACCCACATCCAGCCGGTAGAGAATGTCCTCAGTTCTCCAGGAAATTTGAAAACCAAACTCCCTTAAAACCTTAAACGAAATCAGAAGATTAAGATTCCGTTTACCTGGGGAAGCTGGGATGGCTTGGTGGGTTAAGCGCTCACTTGGCAGCCCCGGGGACCGAGGATCAAATCCCGGCCCCGGCCCGTGTGGACCCATGTGCTGAACGGGGAGCTCCCCTAGTTCAGTTCTCTCTGTATCTGTATCTCTCTCTGTAAAAAATAAATAAATTAATTAAAAGATTCCGTTTACCCCCTAGGTTAAAATAGAAGGGGAAAAAAGGGTGGGGGGGGGGGAAGCATAGTTTTAAGCATGTCTGGACACCTGACCCAGTAGTCAGAAATGATTGGAAGAAAAAAAAAAACCAAAAAGGGCTTATCTATTTAAAAACCAAGGCGACCACAATACAAATCTGCAAACTTCTTGTTATTTGAGGAAGTAGTGGGAGGAAGGAAAGAAGGAAAAATAAGGAACATGCTGATGCACCATCGCATAGAGATGCTCCGTGACTTGCATCCCGGTGAGCCTGTCAACACAACACCCAGAAACAGGGCGCAGGAGCCGCTGTGCACCCCCGAGCGTGCGGCGTTGTGTCTACAGGACGGCATCGCTCTGGCACCGCCACGAAGTGAGAACAATCCCAAGTCAGGGGCCCTGGGTGCGACCACTTGCATACGAGGCGAGCAGGGCACACCCGGGGGTTCCGCCCGCCACCTCCACCCCGGGTGTCAGACCAGCCCCCTCTCCGCCAGGTGCTGCCCACGGGGCGCCCCAGCCACGTCCTCACGCCCCCAACTCACCCGGGAGCCGCAGAAAAGCAAATGCAAAACCAGACACGCGAGAGCGAAGCTGGCGCCGGCTGCACAGAACCGGAGCCTCGCCATGGCCACACCGGGGAGAGGGGCCCGCACGCGGCCGCTCGCATTCGGGGCCACGCCGGGCGCGCGCCCCGCAGGCCCAGGGTCCGGCCCGCAGCGTCCCTGCCGGGGAGCCCGGGGGCTCCGGGGTCGGGAGAGAACAGAGACGTCCGTGCAGCTCCGGCTGCAGCCCGGGGTCCCGGCCCCCGTGTCACGTGCCTCGCGCTGACCCCTCCCCCCCGTGACCACCCTGCCCCGCCCCTCGGGGGACTTCTCGCGTCCCCCCCCCAGTAAGGGCATCCACGGCTGTGCCTTCACCACTCCACGGGCCTGCCTTTCAAACGGAGGGCGCTCGAGCAGACGCTAGCACGCACACACCCGAGGCATAGGGGCGTGACCCCCAGAAAAGTGACTTCCGGGTCCCCGTGAAGGGTTCCAGCCACGTCCGAGCCCCAGCCGTTCAGGCACACGCCGCGGACACCTGCGTTCCCACACCAGGACCCCCCGCCGCCGGTCGTCGGGACAGCGCGGCCTACGCCGGCGGCGACGCAGGGCTGACGTCACTCGCGCGCGACGGGCTTCCTGGAAGGGCCCACATGGTCCGGCGGGCGCCGCGAGGGGAAGCGCGAAGGGCTCCCGGCAGGGCCGGCGCCGCGGCCTTCCAGAGCCCCCCACGCCCGAGGCCGAGTCCCCCTTCGCCGGGCTCCCGGTGCTCCGCGGCCGCCGGCCCGCTCCCGGAAGCTGGGGCCGTCGGCAACAAAGAGCCTGCCAGGCCGTCGCCTCCCGGGCGGTGGGACCCCCGCGGTCTGGCCGAGCTGTCGGGGGTGAGCGCCGACAGGCCGGTGCCCGCCCCCTGGCCGCCCGCGGGACTCGCTGTCCCTCCCCAGGAACGAGGCTCCACACCGACCCCGGCGGGCCTGGCCCCGCAGCCTCCCGGGTCTCCCGAGGACGCGGCTGCGCCCCCCGAGGTGTCCCCGAAGCTTTGTGCGCGGAAGCGGGGCTTCCAGTTAAAAAGTTTTGACAAGTCGGCATGTTTAGGACATTCTGCAGAGTTTGAAAGTCCTGTCGCTCCTGAAGTCTTTACTTTTTATTTTTATTAACGAAAACCTCCTCGGCTGGACGCGACCGGGGGTGAGCGCCGTGTAGGTGGAAGCGGGACCCGCTCCAGCCGCGTCGCCAGGGCGGTCGAGATGGACAAAAAGTCCTTCGAGACGGTGCTGGACGAGATCAGGAAGGTAACCGCGCTTCACCCCTCGCGTGGTGCTCGCGGCCCATCGTCCGGGACGCGGGTTCGGGGGCTGCAGGCCCGCTCGGCACCCCTAACTACGCTGCCCGGGTGCCGCTCACGGTGCCGAGCGCCGGGACGTGCTGTTAACGCGGTGAAAACGCCCCCGGGGACCCGCGGACGAGATGTCCCGAGAGTCCTCGGGGCCCCAAGGCGCCCCCTTTCCAGTCGCTTTCGGATCAGGGATCCGACGTTTCCGGACCGGCTTCCTCACCTTCCAGCGGCCCGAGATCTGGGCGAGCTGCTTTCGCGCGAGTTGCTAGGCTGGCAGGTTGTTTAACACCTAAAACTTGGCGGATTGTGCACGAGGGCTGCCCGCCAAGGGTGCGGCCACCATCCAGACGACAAGAACGACGACCTGGCCGCGTCCTCTGCGGACAGACCCCCCCCCCCCCCCCGAGGTCTCCCCGGCCGGACAGAGTGAGCGCCTCGCTGAAAAGCGTGGCATGAAGTGTAAAGTCAGACGCTTCAGAATGGGCTTCAGTAACTCCAACGGCAACACTTTTTTTTTTTTGGCCTTGCCTTCCACGTTTTTTGCTGCTTTTTGGGGACCTTGTAGGTAGCCAACGTCCCCAAATGAATCAGACGGCACATTTTGAAAAGTCGCCTTGGGGAAGCCGGGATGGCTCAGTGGGTTAAGCGCTCACTTTGCAGCACCGGGGACCGAGGATCGAATCCCGGCCCCGCCCGTGCGGACCCATATGCTGAGCTGGGAGCTCCCCCAGTTCAGTTCTCTCTCTGTCTCTGTATATCTCTCTCTCTCTCTCTCTCTCTCTCTCTCTCTCTCTCTCTCTGTCAAAAATAAAGAAAGAAAGAAAGAAAGAAAAGTCGCCTTGAGCACCTCAATCGCAGTAGTGAAAGCCTTTACATTGCAAGTGAGAGGACTTCCTGTGATTCTTATGCTAACAGGGCAATTGGCTTAGCGCTCTGGGCAGTGACCTTATTTCAGTACCTTCAAGACCCTTGGCTGATCTGGAAAGAGTGTTGTTCCCTTGGGCCTTGGTGCTTATTACGTATTATCTCAGCTTATGATATTATTAGTAAAATTGCCTGTGGACATGTTTTTTTTTTACTTTTTTTTTATTCATCTCTACAAAGGAGAATGTTTGCATCGTTCTCTATAAAGCTTTTTAAAATTTTTTTCCAAGTGCTAATGCTGTTTTCCATGTCTTAGGCTGTTTTGACAGAGTACAAATTAAAAGCAATTGAATATGTGCACGGATACTTCTCAAGCGAACAGGTATTCCCGTTTTGTTTAAGCAGAAATGTTTCTTGTAATGTTAATATATTACTGTCTGCCTACCTGCTGGTCAGGGTTGTACCGTATTTTCCGGCGTATAAGACGACCCCCTAATTATACAGTTAAAACAGGTTTAGGCCTATATTCGCTGTATAAGACTACAGCCTCGGAAGTGGTGGGTAGTCTTATACAGCCAATATAGGCCTAAACCTATGTTTTAACTGTAAAATTAGGGGGTCATCTTATACGCCGGAAAATATGGGTAATTGCTCTTTGGTGCTGTATTTGTTCAGGAACATTAGGAGCTTTCGGTTTGGGTAAAAAAACCTGACAAATTACAGTTTAGGTATTTTATGAACATACCCACTTTTACCACAGTATCACATGTTAACATGACTTTAAAGTATGTATCATTCTGGGCACAGTACCATAAATTTATAAACTTCTAATGGTAAATGTACTCAAATTTGTATAGTATTTATAAGTCAGTGATTGCAAAATTTACTACATATTATAAAAGAAAACTTAAATAAGTGGTGACATAGTATTTTATTTGAAGCCACTAAGTAAAAATTTTAGCAATAAGAAGAAAAATGCAGTTTCTAATAGTATGGAAATGCCTTGCAGAATGCTTGCAAACACATGTGATTACAGCTGACCTACTTTTTTGCTTTTAGGTGGTGGATTTACTGAGATACTTCTCCTGGGCTGAGCCTCAGTTGAAGGCAATGAAAGCGTTACAACATGTAAGTGACTTATTTTTCCTTAGAATGTAGAGCTTAAATATTTTGAATTCTTGCCTAGTTTTCTATAATTCATGTTGAATTGTAATTTGCATACATTAGAAAAACAGGTCCTAAATTTTATTATACTTTGATTATGCAAAATAAGTCTGTTAAGAAATTAAACTTCTCAGACAATATTAAATTGTGTGTCCTATTAAACTGCATCCCATACTCTAGGGTCCTAATTGACAGATGGGAGGGGAAAATATTCATAGGCAAGCAAAGCGGAGGATTTGAATTCTTAAGTATTATTATGCACTTTCTCCTGTTTTGGGGTTTCTTTACCCTCTTGTATTTGGACTGAGAAGTCAGATAGGCTTGTACATTCTTTGGACGGTGGTGAGGGGAATGTTTTCCAGTCACACTGTTCAGCATGACACCACTGACTTTTGAGCACTTAAAGTATGTCCAGGCTCTTCAGGAACCATGTGTTCAGTTTTGCCTCGTTTTAATTTGAACAGCACGGTGTGGTTAGCTTGGGCTGACAGCAGCGTCTAATTCGAACAGATTCTGGCTCCACGGGAAGACCTTTCTGAGGGGTGACAGGCGTGCGTAGCTTTAAGGGACTCAGGCTCCTAAACTATGATAATTTGCCCAAGAACGGGGTGGGTATGTTAGTGCCTCTCTTTAACAACTGCTTTTTCTCTGCGTTACAAAACAAGGGGGTGAGAATTCCCCCCGTGGACCCGAGACTGAGCACGTGTCCTGAGAGGGAGAGGAAGGGGGAGTACGAGACGCCGCTGCGGGCTGTGCCTGCTTCTGTCAGCACGGCACACAGGACAGAGCCATGTGGCCCGGCGGCCTGGCCACCCCACTAAGAACCGAATTTGGGGGTGAAAAGGCAGCACAGGCCCACTTAATGCCTTTATTCCACTTAAGTTAAGCCTAGCCTTTTCTGACACAGGTCTGCTCTAATTGTTTTCACACTGAATACTGACTTTGACAGTGGGTTACATAGTAGACATTTTCATAAATGAGCTAAATCAGTAGTTCCAGGGTTTTCAGAAATATATACTAAACATATATAAGGAAATCAATCTTTTGCAAACATGTAAACTTCCAGTAAAATTTTTAGATGTCAGTTTGAGAACATGCAAAGGAATATAGTTTTAACAATTCTTCTGGTGGTATGTGAATGAAAATGTTTGGAAAACCACTGCTTCAAATTTTAGGAAGCTGCTGGGCATTGATTCTAACTGGTCCTTTTACATGGACTTTGCTTTTGAATTTCCTCCACTGTTACCATAAATCTACACATTGGCCAAACCTACCTGCTCTTCAAAAGTAAAGGTACCCTAGTCAGGGATGTGATGTGGTGTCCCACACAGCCACACATTAACATCAGACGACAGAAACTGCAGTGGAGACACTTAGCTCCTCCCTGCATGTGTGGGCGTAGCTTTCAGCACCCGGAACCTCACCTGAGGAGGTGCTGACCAGAGCCTCCCTCGCACTGTCCTGAGGAATGCCTCCCATGCTTGTAAGTGGCCCTGGTCGTCTCACCTTCCTGAGGGACAAGTCCATGTAAGTTTTTTTCTGTAGATGAGCCCATTGAGAAATGTGGATAGAAAGAGCACACAGGGGAACTTAGATCCCCATTTGAAATAGTTACGTTGAAAAGCGGAAGTTTGATTCATAGACTGGCTAGGGCTTGCTCTGAGTAAGCAGTTATCACCCCAGATACTTATATTCCGAACATCTAACTATGTGTTCCCCCAAAATGGTAATTTCTGGCTTGAAAATTTCTCATGTTGAAAATTAAAATGTTTTTTTTTTTATATTAATAGAAAATGGTAGCTGTTCACCCAGCAGAAGTGGTCACCATACTCAACTGCTTCACCTTCAGTAAAGACAAACTAGTTGCTCTTGAACTGTTGGCTTCGTAAGTATTTTTTTTTTTTTTTTTACTTCATTGGAGGAAATTGGAAGAGTTTTTAAGTGTCTTTTAACTCACTGTGTTAATGTGTCATAATTATTCAATGGAATGCTGACAAAAATCTATGAAAGCAGAGATGAATTCTTATTTCAAAATATCTAGTGTACTTATTACACATGATTATAACTTACAAAATAATGGAGCCTATCAAGTTTAATTATTTTGACTTGTCTGTATTTCAGTGACTTGCTTTGCCTTCCCACTCTGAATAACTTGAAAGTCTTATTGATAAAGCCACAGAATGCATAGTTAGGTTCTGCCACGTTTGGACAATCTGTCTTTTTGGCATAGTGCGTACTTCTTTCTGGATCTTATTTTTCTTGGTTGTAAAAGTAAAGACCTCATCTGCTTAGTGGGGTGAGACATGTGGGAGCGCCTGGCTAGTCAGTTAGTGAATGCTGCTGACGACTGTGAGCTCGGAGCTAGGGCCCTGCTCCTCTGCATAAGTGGAAGTCTGTAAGTTTTGTGTTTGCCACATGTGTAATTTAAATCCCTTATGTAACTATAGATGTCCCCAAAACACAAAATTAACATTAACGCTCATCATAAGGTGTGAAACTTCATCTTTAGCTCTATCTTCATTTCTATGCATTTGACCCATGGGTTGGTTCTGTTGCTATAGCTCTCCTAACATTCATTGAAACGGTATTCAAAATAGTGAATTACATTTACAATATTACATTGTTACTTTCGGGTGACCAGATAAAAAAACCTCAGTTAAGTAATACGTACCATTTTTATGTAACGTTATTTACATTCCCTGATTAAAAGGTAGTCATGGGTCACTCTCTTTTCCTGATGTCATGAGCGCACTCAGCTGTTTGTGTGGTAAACAAAGGTGGTTGGCCTCTGATGCTGTCCAGCTTCTTAACTGAAAAGTTAAACTGTATTTCTTTGATAGAAACATTGTCGATGCACAGAATTCTCGTCCCATTGAAGATTTATTCAGGATCAATATGTCTGAGAAGAAAAGGTGCAAGAGAGTACTTGAACAGGTAACTCTCAGGATTGCTGGGTAAGCTGTGCACTGGTTTCCTGAGTGTCGGTGAAGGAAAAAGTGCCAATCTTCCTCAATAACTCAGTGTGGGTGTCAGGCACCATTTTAGAGAGCGGGGATGCAGGAATTAACAAGCTAGACCGAAATCCCATCCCTCAGTGTATCTTTAATCACGTAGCATTATGTTGGACACTCTGTACTCAGATAACATGCTTTTTTAACAGTACAGCTCTTTGGACACCCATATCCAGTGTTCTTTGTGTTTTCTCCACTGAGTTATAAACTTCCATCTCTGTGCTCACCCTGCCTGGTCTGTAGCATGAGCATGGTGTTTGTAGCGTTGGGCAGTGTTACTGCTTGGTGGGTGGAGAAATGGGACATTAAGTAGTAAGGGGACACTTTTACACGCAGTTTACAAAGTGCGTTGTGAAGACATCTTTGTATAGGAGTCTTAGTTGTGATGTTAAGAACATTTTATTACCATTTTAGTAATTCTGTTTAAATAAAGTGCTTTTACGTATTAATTTTGGTCATGTTCACCACTGTAAGTGAACAGGTTGAATGGGATACTGTTACTCTATTCATGGTTTTCAACAGAGCTTTCCAAACTCCAGAATACTTCATTTTATGAGTTTGATTTTTTTTTTTTTACCACCCTCTTTTTTTGTGTTACAGGCTTTTAAGGGAGGCTGCAAAGCTCCGCATGCTATGATCTCTTCTTGTGGAACGATCCCAGGAAATCCATATCCCAAAGGAAGACCCAGTCGCATAAATGGCATTTTCCCAGTAAGCCTACTTTTATGGCTGTATTGGAAACTTCCGGTGACTCAGCATGAAAAATAGCATAGTCATGGTACTTAAAGAAAGTGTCAGTTGATGAGGCTTCTGCAAAGGAAAGGAATTTTATTATGGCAGCAGCTTAACCCATAGATTCACCACTGATTGGAGGTTCATACATAAACTCCGCTGAAGTGTTTATGTAAAACGTGCAGAAGGACGAGCCAGATGGAAGAGTGGACGGTTCTCTTTTGCTTCTTGCGTCTTTGGGAAGCACTGGAGCGTCTCAGCTTCTCTGGGTCCCTCAGACGGCTGCTGTGATGTGTGCTTGGGGGGCTTCCTGCACCGTCCCCTTCTGGAGAATCCCAGAGAACAGAAAAGGCTCCGGGAGCCCTTGTCAGAGAGAAACTTGTATTAGCCGCTGTTCCGAAACTTCTTTGTAAAGGATGGTGTCCTTTTACAGCAGTGTAACACAGAACCCTAAAGTTTAGTGCATTAAAATATAAAGTGTAAGATCGGGGACCTGGAGTGGCTGGGTCTGGTTCTGGCCCAGGGTGTTCACGAGGTTGTGCTTCCAGAGCGGCCCCTCCCAGCCTGGCTAGTCAGTGAGCTCAGCGGGAGGACCTGCCCGTGGTGCTGCCGGGGCGCCTGCCGGCTGCTGGCCCCACTGAGCAGGCAGGTGAGCTGCATCGTCTCCCTGCCTCGGCCATGGAAGTCCAGTGCTTCCAGTTCTCAGATACCCTGCTTGTTGCACGGGGTAGTCCTGCTCAGTCTGGACCGTCCTGGAGGCTGGCTTCCAGCCATTTAGGGACCATGCTGTTGGGGACACAGTGTAAAAGCCTGTCACTTGTTCTGTTAGTGATAGTGGCAGTCTGTGCACCGTGAGCTGTCACTCTTGGTGCTTATAGACAGAACCCCTTTGTGCCATCTCACTTCAGCGGTGACACAGGTACTCTGATTCTGGGGATTATACCTCTGCAGCATTGGAGGGCTGTTTCCAGTCGTGCCTGCTGTGGAGAAAGATCAGAGTAGGCTCGCTCTTTTCTGTCCCCTCGTGTGTTGTGTGTGCACTGCTGGGTGCCTCTATGTGTCAGGCGGGTTCTGGGGCAGAGAATGGTTGGGGACCTCAGCAGGGGTCATGTGGGTGCATTGGGACTGGAATCCAGGTCTTTAAACCCCTACCCAGTTTCGTGCCCGTCTTCACTGGCAGACGGGCAGAACGGGAGGTATTGCGGGGTCGGGTCCAGACCACCTTACCACAATGAGTATCACAATACAGCAGCCGTGACCTTGCTGCCGGCGGCGGCCTCCCCTTCCGTTTGTGAACAGCGTAGCGTCTGAAGTGGGTAAGGCAAAGCCTCCAGTGACGTGCCTGTGTACAGAGGCTGTGTGTGGGTTTTTGCTTTGGGTTTTTTCAATGATCTTCCCTTTATTGAATGTTTTAACTAGGGAACCCCTTTGAAGAAAGACGGTGAAGACTGTAGCAATGAGGGCAAAGGCATAGCGGCGCGGATCCTCGGGCCATCCAAACCGGTACGTTTGGGAAATAAAGGATGAAACAAGTGTGCGCTCATGTGTGCGTGTTCTTGCTCTGCCCCTGAAACCTAAAAGGACAGAGCTTGGCTCAGCTTCACATACCTCTGGTTCTCAAGAGACCAATTCTGATGTTCTTTGTTACTTATACGAGGTCCGTCAATGATAAGATAAAAGATGCATGGATTTCAAAGGGTCGAAAGTCTGAAATACTGAATTCACGATTCCAGCGTACAGCCTACTAGAGTTGGCAGAATGCCAGGTGCTAAAGGCGCCGAAGAGGCCCAGATGCATTCCTGATGCGTTCAGGGGGTGTCGGGGGTCTTGGGTGGCGGACATTCCAAAAGCTAGTGGGCTTCTTGTGTTGCACAGGAGCAGGCAGGGATTCTTGGGTCATGAGGTCCGGCCCTTCTCTGTGGACGCCTTGACCCTGCCTTCGTCAGAGTCTGCCTTCGGAGTTCAGTGGGAATCACACTTTCTAAGGCTTTTAAAAAGCAGCTTTCCTTATTTGTGCCCTGGGTCAGGCCACAGCACTGGCTTTGCTGGGGCATTTTTAGCCTCTGAACACTGTTTGGAAAGACAAGCTGTGTTTTGTTTTGCCGGGAGACTTGTTTGGCTTTCTGACTGCTGTGCTTCTCCCACCTAGCCGCCTCCAACGTACAACCCACACAGACCTGTTCCCTACCCGATACCTCCCTGCCGGCCACACGCAACTGTGACACCAAGTAAGGAGCGCTTCACTTCTCCACACTGTCTGCCCTGTGCTTATTACAGTGACAGTAAGTTCTGGTGTACTGAATGGAAATCGTGGGCGCTTTCGAAGTGCTGTGACGACTTAAGTTTTCCACTAGGAGCTGCGAGGGTTGTATCTACATGCGTGTGGCCGCGGTTCTACAAGGGCCGTGTGTACACGCGTGCAGCCGCGGTTCTATGAGGGCCATGTGTACCGGTACACGCGTGCGGCCGCGGTTCTACGAGGGCCGTGTGTACCGGTACACGCGTGCGGCCGCGGTTAGGGATGTTTCCCTTTCAGTAAGTTGATTACAGATTATTTGTAGCCGTCATGTATTTTGTCATGGGCTTCTGCTTTGGGACATTGTCCTGAATGCCCTCGGGTAGTTGGCACTCCGGAGTCATGAGTGCATTTAACCCTGCACGGCCCCGTGGGTGGGTGTGCCGGCGGGCCTGGCAGAAGGCGCTGGTGCTGGCAGTGTGGCAGGCTGGCTTGCTGGGCCCCACGAAGAGCTCCCGCCTGGGGTGCACGTGCAGTGAGGGGCAGGAAGCCCCAGGTGTTCCCTAATCCTAGACCCAAACCTCCGCATGAAAGGCGGCTCAACAGAACGGGTTTAAAAACAGATGAGGTAGGTGCACTGATACTTTGAACTGCGGGCCACAGAGTGATCCTGAACACGTATTTTCTCTCCTGTCCCTTGCTTGTAGGTGCTTACAACAATGCGGGCCTGGTGCCCCTAGCCAACGTCATAGCTCCCGGGGTCCCGCCTCCGCCTCCATTCACTCCCAGCCTAGTGGGATCAGGTAAAAACGCGCCGTGATGCGTGTTCACGGTAAATGACTCAGACGCAAGTGCTCACGTGGAGGGGAGCCCTGTGAGAAGTGGTGTGTTGTGTCGGGGGGCCAGCCGCTGTGAGGGCCTCTGGTCCCCCCTAGAGGCCCTGGCCTGTGGGTCACCCAGCAGGAGCAGAGTAGGAGCCATTTCCGGGCCCCAGAAGCTGACAGGTGACCTAGTGGAGGTTGTCCTTGCGACAGGTGGGGGGCGGGGCTCCTGTGGAGGAGGAGGGGCTCAGGTGGGTTCCTTCACGCCCCCTCCCAGTCCCTGGCCCACACAGCCCTTTGGTTTTCCCGTCTTTCTGTGCAGGTTGTATGGTGATTTGGGAGAAGGCGCTTCTGTAGCGTCTGTCTTCATGTCCGTCAGTGGCATGAAGTGTCCTCCAGGGCTCGTTTGATCTCTTTCAAGAAGATTTTAGAGTTTTCTCGATTATAGGTTCTTTGCATTAGTTTGTCTCTAGGGGGGGTTTTGAGGTATTTTTTGTTATAATTATAAATGAAATGTTTCATTTTTAGGTATTACACTTATTACTGATCACCTGTCCTAGCTTTTTGTTGTTCTTCTTGACAGTGTCTTGAGTTTTCTACATAAAAAATAATGTCTAAGTTATGCTTTACTGTAAAATATTTCTTTTTTCCCTGGCCTTGTTGGGTATTAATATTGTCCTGACTTCTTTTTGTTTCATTTTATAAAAATATTTTGCCTATATCTTTAGTTTCAAAAAATTTTAAGGGTTTTGTTTATTTGGTAGGTGAGTTGGTTTATAAATTATATATAAATGGGTTCTGATTTTTAAACCAGTGGGGGAGAGACTTATTTAGGAATTTCTAGCAACCATTAAAAATTACACTTTCGTTCTTAGTCCTTCCACTTCATTTTTGTATTCGTTATTATTCTCACAGTTTTCCATTTTTCTTACTTTTGTTTACTTGGATTAGTCTAGTTGCTGTTTTATTTTCATTTATTTTTAACAGCTCTCCTCTTGCCTTCATGCAAACTTAAAATTTTATCTTTAGCACTGCTAGTGACCACCTTCATTTTCTTATTTTTCTTTTAGCAAAAAATTTCTGTAAGTAGTTTCTTTAAAGGGGGCACATATGTAGATGAGAAACCCAATTTCAGCTGATTTTCTTTTCTTTATGAAAACCCTGACCTCTTTCTGTAAGCTTACAAGGAGTTTCCTTCTCTTTAATCTTGGAGTTCTGCTATTTCCCCGTGGTGTGTAGGTGTGTATCTTATTGATCTTTCCTGGAACTCTGTAAGCCCTTTGGATATGAAGACTCATATCTGTAAGCTTAGGAAGTTTTGTTTTTATTATTTGTTTATTGCTTTTTCATTTGTTGTTTTATCTCCTCTCCTGGTACTCTCATTTGGCACTGTGCTTTGTCTCTTCTCTATTTGTGACACCATTTTTTTTTTTTTTTGTATTTTTGTCAATTTAAATGGGATGTTTTTGTTTCTTATTTCTAGATAAGTAGCTTAGTCTTTACCCTCGTTGAGTTTATTAGGTTTCTGTATCTGAAAGTTGTCTCCTCTGTGTATTTTCTTGCAGTATTGTGTGTGTGTGTGTGTGTGTGTGTGTGTGTGTGTCCTGCTCCAGGGCAGAACCTGTTCGGGTAGCTGCGTGCAGCAGTGGGCGGGGCTGTGCCCTCTGTGCCTGGGTGACCCCCTGGCCCGCCCACTCTGAGTCTTTCCAAGTTGCTGGCAGCGGTGCCCAGAGGTGCCCCCGGCTGCCACTGCTCTTTCTCCTGCAGGGCACCCTCAGGCCACCCGCTGTCTGGGGAGTGTTCTTCACAGTGTCTGCAGACAGCAGCGTCTACTAAAATCCTTGTCAGCCAAGGAGAGGTGCACTGAGGGCAGTGAGGAGCAGGTGCTCACACTCCTCTCTCTCTGGAAACAGTTACTCCTGTGATTTTCGTCCATTTCCCTTCTTTCTCCACAGGCACACATTGCTCTTCCTAATAAAACATACATACTTCTCCTGGGTTTTTCTGTTTTTTGAACCCAATCTCTGATTGTTATGGTGGTGAATAATTTGATTAAAGCTTGAAATCAGCTTTTATTTATTTATTTTCATGTAGAAAATGAAGACCTTTCCAATCAGCCCAAACCTACACAGAATCACAGTAAGTACCACATGTGATCCAGAGATAACTGACGTCTGTCTTGGTTTTCTGCTCTGTTGTTCACTGGGAACAATTTCATTTGAGTCTATTTGGAATCTTTATGCTTTGGAGAACATTCCTGTTTAAAGAATTTAATTGATTAGTACTTGCTAACTTAATAGTGGTATGCTTTGTAGAGACAACATGAAATGCATATACTAACTGGATTTGAACCTAAACATATGCCTGTGTATCCTACATGCAAACTTTCAAAATAGTCTCAGTGCAATGTGGGTAATATCCATGCTCACTTTATATTATGTGGTAATTAAACCTTACTTCCTTTTTGATATAAACACCTAGGGTGATAAGAACCCCTTTGACAGATGTTATGTCAGATATTACTTTTATTTTTTTAATTAAAAAAAAATGTGTTCAAATAGGTTGTCATTCAATATTATATTAGTTTCAGGTGTATAGCATCGGAATTAGGCATTTATATAGCTTAGGAAGTGGTCCCCCTGATTAGTCTAATACCTACCTGACACCTTGTGTAATTATTATGCTATTGACTATATTCCCTATGTTTACTTCACAGTTTGTAATTCTTAACCACTTCACATTTTTTCATTCCATCCCTGAATCCCCCTCCAACCTGGCAACCATCAGACTGTATTCTGTGTCTACGAGTTTGTTTCTATTTTTTTGTTTATTTTGTTTTTACATTCCACTTATAAATGAGAGCATGTGGTATTTGTCTTTCCGTTTCTGGTTTATTTCACTCAGCACAATACCCTTAGGTCCATTCGTGTTGTAAATGGTAGGGTTTCATTCTTCGTTTATGGCTGAGTAATCTTCCGGTGCATATAGTACCATGTCTTCTTTCTCCATTCATCTGTTGATGGACGCTTGGGCTGCTTCTGCATCTTGGGCTGCTTCTGCATCTTGGCTACTATAAATAGTGTTGCAGGGAACATGGCGCATGTATCCTTCTGAATTAGTATTTTGGGTTTCTTAGCATAAATACCCAGAAGTGGAATTGCTGGGTCATAAGGTAGCTCTATTTTTAACGTTTTGAGGAACCTCCACACTGTTGTCCACGGTGGCTTGCACCGACTTGCAACTCCACCAACAGTGCACGAGGACTCCCTGTTCTCCACGTCCTCCTAACACTTGTCTGTTTATTGACGATGGCCATTCTGACAGGTGTGAGGTGGTGTCTCGTGGCTTTAATTTGCATTTCTCTCATGATGAGTGACATTGAGCATCTTTTCATGTCTGTTGACATCTGTGTGTCCTCTTTGGAGAAATGTCTATTCAGGTCTTCTGCCCATTTTTAATTGGATTATTTGGTTTTTGTTTTTTTGATGTTAAGTGGAATGAGTTCCCATATATTTTGGATATTAACTTCTTCCCAGATTTATCATTGGTGAATATCTTCTCCTATTCAATAGGTTGTCTTTTTTTGTTTTATTGATGGTTTTCTTTGCAGTGCAAAACCTTTTCAGTTTGATGTGGTCCCATTTGTTTATTTTTTCTTTTGTTCCCCTTGTCCGAGGAGACAAATCCAAAAAACTATTTCTAAGAATGATATCAAAGAGTTTATTGTCTGTGTTTTCTTCTAGGAGGTTTATGGTATTGAGTCTTACATTTAAGTCTTTAATCCATTTTGAGTTTATTTTTGGATATGGTTTAGGAACCTGGTCCAGTTTCATTTTTTCTGCATGTATCTGTTCAGTTTTCCCAGTACCACTTATGGAATAGACTGTCTTTAACCCGTTGTGTGTTCTTGCCTTCTTTGTCATAGATTAATTAGCCATACAGGCACGGGTTTATTTCTGAGCTCTCTATTCTGTTCTGTTGATCCATGTTTTAGCTTTTATGCCAGCACGATGCTGTCACGATGCTGTCACAATTACCAGGGCTTTGTATAGTTTGGTATTAGGTAGCATGGTTCCTCCAACTGTATTCTTCTTTCTTAAGAGTGCTTTTATTGTGCTATCTAAATTTTAGGATTGTTTGTTCTAGTTCTGTAAAAATGTCATTGGATTTTGATAGAGATTGCACTGAATCTGTACATTGCTTTGGGTTGTATGGACATTTTAACAGTTAGTTTTTCCTATCCATCTACTTCCATTTATTTGTATCTTGTATTTCTTTCATCAATATCCTATAGTTTTCTGAGCACAGGTCTTTTACCTCCTTAGTTAAAATTATTTCTATGTATTTTTTAATTCTTTTTGATGCAATTGTAAATGGGTTTGATTTCTTACATTCTCTTTCCAATAGTCCCTTACTGGTGTATAGAAATGCACCTTACTTCTGAATATTAATTTTTGTATCCTGCTACTTTACTGAATTAGTTAGTTGTAGTTTTCTTGGTGCAATCTTTAGAGTTCTGTGTATCCAGTATCATATGATCTGCAAATAATGACAGTTTTACTTCTCTGCAATTCAGATGCTTTTTACTTATTTTTCTTGTCTGATTGCTGTGGCCAGGACTTCCAGTGCTGTAGCAGGGGTCTCCAAACTATGGCCCGCGGGCCGCAGGCCCTCTCATCCGGCCCGTGGAGACCTTTTTATCTGAATAAAATAATATTAAATAAATAATTAAAAACAACATCTATGTTTTGATTCTTTTTCACTTGGACCTCGAGTGTGTAGTTGGCCCCCAAACTGCTGTTTGATAGTTAATGTGGCCCGGGCTGAAAAGTTTGGAGACCCCTGCTACTGAACAAAGGTGGTGACAGTGGGCATCCTTGGGTTGTCCCTGACCTTAAGGGGGATGGACGCTTTTAGGTCTTCTGCGTTGAGTGTGATGTTAGCTGTGGTTGGTCATACACGCCCTCTATTATGTTCACACATGCTCTCTCTAGTCCCACTTTGCTGAGAGTTTCTATCACAGATTGCTGTTGCATTTTGTCAAATGGTTTTTCTGCATCTATTTGTAGATTTTATCAGAATAAAAATAGTGTAGCAAACTTTGTAAGTCTGGAGAATAAGTCATCAGACGGGTTTGGGAATGGTAGCCGAGGTAATACGATGCATGCGGTGTAGTAAGCGCTTGTAAGCGCCCGGGTGTTGTGCCGTGTGCTCCGCCATCGGCGCCAAGGCTCTGTCGGGGGTATGGATATGGCTTTGTCTCTAAAGGGGCCCCTCGGACAAGCCAGATAAAGTTAGAGGTTAAGGTAGCACAGAGGAGGCGTTACAAGAAGACAGACGCTTGGTTGGGGGGAAGCTGTCTAGATTGGCAACCTGAAATGCAAGCGCCCTGCGGATGCTGAAGACGCTGCCAGCGGGGCTGCCGGGGCAGGGCTGCCGGGGGCGGGGCGTGCATCCTGCCCCGGAAGGATTGCAGGGAAGGTCTGCGCACCAGCCCCATTCACAACTAACAGTCTTGGGAGTTTTTAAAAACTGGGAAAACAGAAGGAGGTGTACTTGCCGACCTCTGCGGCCTCTCAGCAGGGTGTAGACCCCCGGTTGAGCCGGCTGCGGGATGAGGGTCTGGCCCCGGTCCGCCGGGCCCAGCCGGGCGGTAAGTTCGGATCGGGGCGCGCGCTGCTCGGAGCTGCAGGTGGCGCTGCCGCGCGGTGATGCATTGGCCTCTTCCCCCCCCACAGCCTTCTCTGCCTCGGCGACTCCGCTCTTCTCTGCCCACGGCTCCAGCCCGTCCACGCCCGCGGCGACGCCTGTCCCCACCGCGTCCCCGGTCAAGACAGCTGGTCACCCGCCAGCGTGCGCGGCGGCCGCCGGGCCGGGGCTGAGCGTGGCCAGCACGGTGCTGCCCGTGTTCCCGGGGCAGGTCTCCGCCGCCGTCCACGCCGCGCCGCCCGCCGCGCCGAACCCCACGGTCATCAGGACGCCCGCCGCGCCCTCGGCCTTCGCCGGCCTGGTCCCACTGCCAGGCGCCTCCGCGGCCCCGGCGCCCGCCGCGCGGGCCTCCGCTGCGCCCGGCGACACGTTTGCCGCCGCGTCGGCTCCCTTCGCCAGCCTCCCCTTTCCTGCCGCCTCCACCGCCAGCAGCAGCCCCGGCTCCGCCACCTTGTCCGCGGTGCTAGCCGGCCTGCCCCTGCCCCTGCCCGCGGCCCAGGGCGCCGCCCACCCCGCCGCCTGCCTGGGCGTCAGCAGCCCCCTCCTGTCCGCCTTGAAGGGCTTCCTGTCGGCCGGCAACGGCAGCCCCGGCGGCTCCTCCGCGCGGCCCGCGGCGCCCAGCGGGCTCGCCTCGCTCTCCGGCCTCGCCAACCACGGCGCCGAGCCGCTGGCCTTCGCCCGCAGCAAGGCCTTCGTGCCCGCAGCCCAGGGCTCGGCCGCCGCGTTCACCTCCGCGCCCTCTCCCGCCGGGCTGTCAGTCCCGGCCGCTCCCGCCGCCGTGGCGGCTTCAGCGCCCGGGAGTGGCGGCCCGGCGGCGGCCCTGGGCCACGGCCCGCTCCCCGGCGGCGCGGACCCGCACGCCCCGGCCGCGCCCGCGACCACGACGGCGCTGCCTGTGATGATCAAGACGGAGCCCGCCAGCCCGCCGCCCTCGGCCTTCAAGGGCCCGCCGCCGTCCGGGGCGCCGGCTCCGGGCAGCCTGGGCCTGTCGGGGCCGCTGGGGCGCGCGTACGCGGCGGCGCCCGTGCCCATCAGCCTGGCCACGTGCCTGAACCCCACGCTGTCGGGGCTGCCGGGGCTCAGCTCGCCCTTGAACGTCTCCAGCGCGCTGTCCTCCATGGCGCTGCCTGCGCACGCTGCCTCCGCCCCGGTCGCCCCCGTGTTCACGGCGCTGCCCCCGTTCACCTCCCTGACCAGCAACTTCCCCTTGGCGGGCAGCCCGGCCCTCACGCCCGCGGCGTCGCTCCCGGTCGCCTCGGCCCCGAGCGTGCCCACGCCGGCCCCCAGCACCGCAGCAGCCGCGCGCCCGGGCCTCCCCGCCGCCGCGCCCGGCCTCTTCCCTGCCACGCAGGGGCCCCTGCCGCCCTCCACCCCCGCCTACCCGGGCTTCGCGGCCTCCAGCGCCCCCAGCGTCTCCGCCGCGCTCTCTTCCTTCCCGGGGCTGCAGGCGCCCGCGACAGTCGCCGCGGTCACACCCCTGCCGGCGGCAGCGGCGGTGGCGTCGGCCTCGGCCCTGCCCGGCTTCGCGTCGGCCTTCAGCTCCAACTTCAACTCCGCGCTCGCTGCACAAGCCGGGTACGCAGGGCCGGGAGGGGGCCTGTGGGGTACACGGGAAAGCCGGAGCCCGTGAGCGCTTCCCGGGGCTGAGGCTTCCCGGCTCTCCAAACGCGTCCGGGCTGAGATAGGAAGCGTACGTGGCCGTTTAACCCGATCGCGTCGCAGCAAAAAGTATTTAGCGAGTCCGTGTAAAACGGACACGCAGCTGAGTTCGAGATGATCGCGGCAACTTTACACCCGCGGGTGACCGACCCGCCGAGCGAGCCCGTTTCCCGCGCACGCGGGGGCCGGGGCCTGCCCTGCCAGCGCGGTCACCGGCTCCTCTGTCTGTCGCTTTAGCCTGTCGTCAGGACTGCAGGCTGCAGGCGGCAGCTCCGTGTTCTCTGGCCTCCTGTCCCTCCCGGGCATCCCCGGCTTCGCGCAGAACCCTCCGCAGCCGGCGGTGCCGGAGCTGCAGCACAACGCGGCTGCGCCGTCGGCGCTGCTGCAGCAGGTGAGCGATGGCGCGCGCGCCGCGGCTTCCGCGGGGCCACCCTCCCCCAGGGCCGCGGGGACCGCCCCGTGTGGGCGCAGGGCTGAGGGCTCACGCTCCTCGGGTCGCAGGGGCCGTTCTCCCCGCGCTCAGGCGCTCGCGTCTGTTTGGAGACCCTGCGGGTGGTGGCCTCGCGCGTGTCTCCTGCAGTTCAGGCCGCAGTCACGGGCCGTGGGCGCAGACTTTTCTAGCAGCCTCCCTTATTCCGCGCGCCTCCCCCACCGGAAGGGGCCGGGACGTGTCCAGCGGCCCAGCCCATGGGTCTCTCGGGCTCCAGGCAGGCGCGCGCGGGGGGCGGGCACGATGGGACCCTCACGCCGCCCCTTCTCTCGCGCAGGTCCACTCGGCCGCGGCTCTGGAGAGCTACCCGGCCCCGCCCGACGGGTTTCCCAGCTACCCACCCACGCCTGGGACGCCCTTCTCCTTGCAGCCGAGCCTGTCGCAGAGTGGGTGGCAGTGACGCGCCCTGTTCCTGGCGCCAGAGGACCTCCGGGGACCGTTGCGCGCGCGTGCAGCTGCCGGGACGTCAGAGACCCGAGAGGGCGGGTAGTCCCGGGGGAGCGGGGACGGCCGCTGGAGAGCGCGAGGCCCGTGCCGAAGCGGTTTGGGGTGCGAACGGCCCCCCAGTGTAAACACGCCGGCGCTGAGCTGCATGAGAGCCGTGGTGAGAGGTCCCCGGGCCGCGTTGCCTCCCGCCGCGTCTGGGGAAGAGTGCGCAGCGAGAGGCGGGCTCTCCGTGGCCGGCACCGCCCTGAGCCTGCGTGTGCGCCCCGGGCCCAGGAGCGGGGCCTGCACGCAGCCTGCTCCTCCCCAACGGGCTCCTCCCCAACGGGGCTCCTCCCCAACGGGCTCCTCCCTGTGCTGGGGCTCCACTCCAGCCGGGGCTCCTCCCCAACAGGCTCCTCCCCAACGGGGCTCCTCCCCGTGCCAAGGCTCCTCCCCAGCCAGGCTCCTCCCCAGCCGGGCTCCTCCCCGTGCCAAGGCTCCTCCCCAGCCGGGGCTCCTCCCCAGCCGGGCTCCTCCCCGAGCTGCGCGACCGGCACTCTGCCCACGGGCGCCCACTAGAGGGGGCCTGAGACCCACAGGCACCGTCAGCCTCACGTGAGCGATGGCGCGCGCTCTGCTGAATCTGTTTCCGTGAGTGAGCTGGTGCGTAACAGTCTTTAGAATGGCGGCCAGGTGTTTTTGACTGAAAGTACACACGGCTGCCAGAGGCCTGTCCGCACACCTTGAGCGATGTCGCGTGTGGATCACATCAGTGGTTCCCAGCCTTTCCCCGCCTGCGCACCCCCTTTACGCCCGTCTCTATCAATTGTACCCCTTGTTGTAACACAGCTGCTTTTGCACACTGGCGCTGCGGCCCGGTGCCTGTCCTACTGTAAAGCCGCGGAGATGTCCTAAGTCGGGGAAGAAAAGCTCGCCGCGCTGGCGGTGCGGCCCACAGGCGTGATCTTAGTGCTGGTCACGCAGGTAGGCCCGGGTAGTGATGCTCGCGCACGCGTGAGCGGCCCAGCGGCCCCCCGGGAGCCCCTGCACTGCGGAAGCCAGACGTGACCCATGCTCCGCTCCCGCCCTCGGCACGCATTCCACTTCCCGTCCGTTTTGTTCGTTTCTTAAAACGCGTACACATGTCTCGGCGCCCTGTGTGTCCATAACTGCGCTCTTGCGGGAACGAAGGCGCGGCGTCCGGGAATTGGCCCGGGAAACGTCACGTTGGCACGATCCACGCCCCGGGGGCGCACGGGGCCCACCGGGCCATTGCGCTGCGCTGTCCGCGGGGCTCCCGGCGGAGTTTACGTGTGTGTGACGTCAGCGCTGGCGGAGGGGAGCTCCCGGCGATGTTTACGTGCGTGGGACTCCTGTGCGTGTGACGTCAGCACGGATGGATGGGAGCTCCCGGTGATTACGTGCGTGGGACTCCTGTGCGTGCGACGTCAGCGCTGGCGGAGGGGAGCGTGATGACGTGGGAGGCGGCACGGCCGAGTGTCGGGACTGACGCGCAGTGACGGCCGCATCTGGGGCCACGGCGGTCGTGCGGGCAGCGGGTTCGGATCCCGCGATCACACGTGCGAGCCGTGGCATCTGCCGTCGTGCGTTTCAGCATCTAGAAGTTTTACTTTTATATAAGATGGTGTTCGGAAGATGTTGCTAATAATGTATTTTCCTTCGATATGGGGAACACACTTTTTAAGTATATTAAGAAATGTCCCCGCTTGGTTAGTTTTTAACAGTTTTTTAAAATAAACTACGGATACGACACTGGATGTGCGTTTCATTACTTGCTCGCGGGCCCTTCGGCTTTGGGCGGCTGGAGCCACCACAGGACGGCTGTGCCCGAGGGGCGCCCCGTGCCCTCCGGCGGCCGGTCCTGTACGTGGATCCCCCGGGGCGGCCTTGCCAGCAGCACCGGGCACGTCGCTCATCACGGCTCGTTCTCCGGTGCGGACGGGACCGCGGCTCTGTGCGCTGCGCCGGCCACGCCGCTGGGACGGGCAGGTGTAACCTCGCGGGGAGGGGAGGTGGGGACGCCGGTCACCGATCCACCCGCCCGGGTTTCTCCCCGACGCCTCCCTGGGGGTCAGTGCGGCTCCAGGGGGGGAGCGGCGAGGAGCACGGAGGGGGGTTACCGGGAGGAGCAGGGGGAGCACTAGGAGGAGCGCGGAGGG
>PVKE010016421.1:0-32018 GCA_004027555.1 Craseonycteris thonglongyai | reverse complement strand
CTGGTGTTTCAGTAAGTAGCAGCTTCCACTATACATTTATTTTGTTTAATTTTCATGTTTATTTTGTAACAAAGGCTTCAACAGTTATGCCACATGGCTTTAGTGATACCATTCTTTCTCAAGTCAGAATAGATTTCTCAAGTAAACAGTACGTAATACCATGAAGAGCAGACATTTGGGAATCACACATCACAGGCTGATTCCTGCCTATTTCCATCGTTTATTAACTGTGTGACTTTGGGCTATTCATCGAATCTCTGTGCTTTGGCTTCCTCGTCTGCAAAATTTGGCCAATAATAATAGATACATTGTAGAGTCATTGTAGGGATTAATAGATGTAAGGCACTTGAAATAATGCCTGACACATAGCAAGCACTTGATCATTATTTGCTCTTATTATACGTACTATCACATGTCAGTTAAAAGCTGCCCACATTCATAAAAATGTTCATGGTTGAAGAGATGCTATAAGTAGTATTATTTATTTGATCTCAACACAGAGCAAATATGACGTTCCTTGTCTCTCTATCTTTGAAATATTCTCACAATATCTCTCTTTGAAGAAAGTGGTTATAGAGGAGGAGTATGTTAAACCCAGCAGGAAGATATCACTGGCAAGCAGAGAGAGATGTGCAGAAAAACCCTGGGGTTTATCATTAAGGGATCTCCGTAGTCAGAGCCTCCAGTATCCTGAATTGATGAGTCCCAGTTAATAATGGAGTTCACCACAAAGGCTGTAGAACACTGAAATTTGCATTGATAAGGTGGTGTTTCTTTAATCATTTGTTCATTAGGCATCACCCATTTTCTTATTCATCTTTTGTTTTCCTTATGAAGGATTTACCACTTAGTATTCCTCCCCCTAATTCCTGATTATAACCCTCCATAGTATTTAAAACTCTAGCATTTAAATCGGCTTATGAGCCTCTGTTCTCAGTGATGGCTTTTTATGTGTATGCACTGGAAAAAGCTTCAGACGTAAGTAATCTGTAACAATTCAGAATTATACCAAGTAATACAGTAAAACCAAGATGAATCTTAAGTTTGGAAATATGTGATTTTCTTCCTTGTCATCAGATTTTGATAAATTCATTCTCTAAGCGAAAGCTACTGATAGGAAAGCATTTAAACTTCCCTGTGACTGTCTGAATTAAATAATAATAATAACCAAGCCAGATCACAAAGTAAAGTATATATACCGGTACATATGACTGCATTAAAAAAAATATTTTAAAGTTTTATTTTTTTATTTTGACAGAGACAGAGACAGAGAGAGACAGAGAAAAGGGGGAAGTCCCAGAGCAGTTTCCATAGTTGTACGTCATCAGTTTTCGACATGGGTCATTCCACACAGTTGGGTGGGTCTGCACAGGGAGGGAACTGGGCTAGGGGCCTCCCACATGGGAGACATGACCCCTCAAGCTAGGGTCCGAACCGGGAGGTGAGAACCAAACTGGAGGCCTCTTGCATGGGAAGCACACCCCAGTTCCACATATGAGTTCACACGGGCCGGGGCCAGGATTCAATCCTTGGTCCCTAGGGCTGCAAAGTGAGCTCTTAACCCACTAAGCCATCCTGTCTTCCCTGCATTAAATTTAAATTAAAAGCAAAGGAGATGCTGGGATAGCTCAACAGATTGAGTGCTTGTCTTGCAACCGCGAGGTCCAGGGATTGAGTCCCAGCCCCAGCCCGTGCAACTCCATGTACTGAACTGTGGCACCACTGGTAATCACCGAGCCCTGTAGCAAATGTTCTCACATTCCACGCGGGAGGCCCCCAGTTTGGTTCCATCCCATGCAGCCCTACATCCACCTGTATGGAATGAAACCATGTCACAACTAATGATATGTAGAAGCTCTGGGCCCTCCTGCCCTACCCCCTCGCCTTCTCTCAAGCAATAGAATAAATCTTTAAAAAATAAATCAAAAGCATAATCAAAACACAAATAAACAATGCAGCAAATGTAACAAATAAAAATTATCTTTATAAAATATTCTCACAAACCATTAAGAAAACATGTAGACTTTAATATTCAATATGACTAAGAAATTCACAGATCACATGTAACTACTTAGCTAATATATCCCAAAATGTGCAACCACACTAATAAGAAATTCCAATAAAAACAACAAAATAATATTTCTCTTTATTAAATCATTAAATGTTTGAATGATTATACCTAGAGCTGTTGAAGATGGAGGTAATAAAGGTGTTGATGGGAGACAAAATTGGTGCAGTCCATTAGGATTTAATTTAGCAATAGGTACCAGGTATCTTAAGTCCTCATTTTTCAATATGAACCTAAGAAGAATAAAACACTAGAATTTTGGATGACTGTGGATTCTAAAACCTGTAACAAGCCTCTATGCCTGAGGAAAGCTGACCTTCTTTTAGTTTCAGGTATCATTTGTCTTTCAGTTCAACACTTTAGGTTATGACTCTATGTCACATTGTTCAACACAACTCCCTTATTGCCATGAGCTCTTTGATACAATGCTAGTCTCTAGAATTGACATGAGAGAAATATATTTCTAGTCCAGAATGTACCCGCCATCAGGTCAAATAGCAGATATTTTGATTCTGTGGTTCAGGGGTGACATATCATTCAGTCTTTAGTCATGGACTAGAAGAATGTTAATTGATTGGTGTGCGACATGAGGTTGATCTGTTCTTATCTCAGCTAAACCAAGTGTGACATTTCCATTGTCAAATATCATTTTGTAGGCTATAATTTTTCAATAGCTTTGTAATTTGCAAGTCTAAAAAGAATGGTTTCTATCACTAATTCTGGGCTGGACTTATCATTTGGTCAAATGTCCACAGTACTTTTGTTTCGTTTCATTTTGTTTTTAGATTAATTCAGTTGTACTTTTTTAATATCCATTCTTTGTTAATTTTGAAATGTGCTTCAAGAAGGTAGCAAAAAATCACTGGATTCTGGGTCCAGCTTTGTGACCCTAGCAAGTCAAAACTTCTGAGATTCAATTGGCCCTGTCCATTAAAAAAAAAGAATTTACTATTTGCCCTACAACTTTATAGGGTGTGGAGAGGATCAAACATAGTATTACAGTTAAGGTACTCGAGATGGAATACTACAGTGTAGATGGAATAGAGATGGAAAATGTTAATAACAATTAACGAGGAAAAAAGGTTAAAGTAATTTTTATATAAAATTAGCTTTTTAGTATAACCGGAGCTGTAGTTCTTCACTCATGTGGTTTGAATTTTGGTTTGGCTCTTGACTAGGTATGTGACCTTGAGCAAGTTATTTAATCTCTCAGACTGTTTCCTCGCCTGTAATGCATAGCAGTACCTGTTATAATACTTAGGGTTTTGTGAGTACTAGGAACTATAATTTATGTAAAAGTATAGAGAAATGATACTGGCTGCAATTATTCTTATCATTATCCTGGGTTAAATTAAGTTCTCAGCAATTGATCTAATAATTTTGATCAAGGTATATAGCCATTCTGGAAAATTATGGCAAACAAAAAAATGTTTTTCTTTGAAATGTGGTCAATGTTTATGAGGAATTTGAATTACTCAGTATTTTTTTTCTGCATCCTTTATTTATCTACAGCTGTACTTCCTAGGGACAACTTAATGGCAATGGCTTTATTTTAGAGAGAACATTTCTTTTAGGTATGTTTAAAGTTTGTTCCACACAAAGGTACCGTTGGGATGTGTTTGACTTCTCTATTTTTTTGCATTTATTTATTTGATAAATCAACTATGAGCCAGGCCTTCTGTCTGAATTAATGCCAGGGGTACAGGTGCAGACAGGAAATTGGCTATGGTAAAAGGAAAGGTACCAAGGTGAGTCCTGAAACTGCCCATATGTCTGAGCTACCTCGACTGACATAACCATAAATAACCCAGCCATGGTTTGGGTCTAATGTGAGAATTATGCCCTATTCCAAGGAGATCCATTATCAGTTCTCTGATATATCCTGGGGTGCATCAAATGCCCCCTAATAACCCCAAGCTCTTTGCGACACTTGGGTGGTCTACTGCCAGGACAAATCCAACCTAATCATCTGCTGCCCAATCCTGACTTACTAACCTGAAGCCAGTCCAGAACCAAGTTGGGTTTATTTGTTCCAACTGTCATTGCTGATTAAGTTCTCATTACTAAGGAGCAACAGCTGAGAGTGAAGAGAAATAACTGTTGGCAAAGACATACTTTTAAGTGCTTATAAGAATATAGACACAGACTAGGAACGTCCCAAGAGCTGAGAAATATTCCAACAAGTACTGAACATTCTATTTTACATTATTACAAAATTAAATTTGGAACAGAATAAATGGAGAGATAATTTGTTGTATAATATGAGTGTGACTAGAAGTTGAAACTCAAAATTAGTATCACAAAGCAAATTTAATCATGGTTTAAAATACAAATAAGAATGATTAAAATACAATGATTTCAAGATCATTTCAGAATACTAAGATAATTACATGTAGGCTTTATAAAATTCTATTATATGCTCTTCTATAATACTCTACCATGATCTTTGGTATTTGTTCAAATTTATGCCTTACTATGAATGTATTAAGTCACTTCCAAATTTCTGTAAATAATCACAAATATGATTTATGATAAAGAATGAAACATTAGGTTGTATTTTCTATTATTTTTGTTATTTTTCCATGTAATTTTCTAATAATTCCTTAAAGACTAGATTTATCATCTTTATTCTATCAGGGGACCTAGTTTGTTTCAAGATATGCCAGAAAAAAACAGAGATGTGAAACTCTGCCTTCCTCCCACCTCAAATTATAGTCTGGGTAAGAATTATATCTAAATGTGTAGAATAATAGGTCAGACCTTCCCCTTTCTATACTCTTATTTTTGAGATAGAGAATCAAACATCATCTTTATCAGGTGATATGTATTGAGGTCCTGTCATATGTGACATTATATAGGCTGCACCGAAGTATGGAAACCTGCCCCTTAAACTTTAGGCTACTCTGTGTGTTCATTCACTTGAAACTTGTTAAAATGAACATTTTGATGTAAATGTACACCAAGAAAATTGCAAAAAGAGATAAAATGATCCGCTAAATGATATTCATGTCAAATTATCAAATGCAAAACAAAAACATTTTCTTTATAGGAAGTTGTATGTACTTTGGTTCATTTTTAGTCCTGTTAGTATAAAGAACCATGAAGGAATATTTAAATGAAATGATCCCTGAGGCTAGTAGGTTATTGGCCTTTACAAACAGATTTGTAAAACCTGTTGTCATCTTTGTCTAATAAAAACCTGGTAGGTTTTTTTATTTGATGCAATTTTTGGAGTATGGGAAAAGGAGAATTAGGGCGGTTTCTAATAGATGGTCATGTGAATTTGGTTACGAGTTTTATTGTACCTGAAAAAAAAAAACTACATAATTTCCCTATGTCCAATTTCTATTATTGCTTTACAGTTCTCTACTCTGATGACTTGGCAAAAAATTCTGAGAAGTAGGAACAGCTTTATTGGTCAATTTGGGTCAATTTGAAGATGAAAGTACCAAAAGTATTATTACATTTCTTACCATGGCAGTCAGCCAAGTCATTGGAATTGCTTTTAATTAATCCCAAATAAGCTTTTACAGAGGTACAGAGAACAAAGTAGTATCTCTTTTGAATTGCATGGGCTTTTCTGACCATGCAGCAGCCATTCAGATTTGCCTGCTATGGAGAAACATGGAGAATTATCCCACTTATCTGCCATGTTGCCCTGCCTCCCTTCACACTAGGTAGTTACTTAACTCTGTGAACATCCTTTCCTCCCCAGCCTATTAAAATGACCTGCCTTACACTGGAAGATAAAATTAGTCCATGCATCATCAAATGTGATTGCTTTTGTCTAATCAGAAAGTGATTGCCCCTCCACAGGCCTCCTCTCCTTCTGGGAGCTGATGAATTGTTTACCCCCATTGAATTGTCTTCCCCTTTTGTGCCATGTGTTTATGAGATGTCCTATATTTTGTGTTTCACCTTCCCTAGGGCGAAGCTAGAAACCCTTTCCCAGCTTCCTTTACAGCAAATGCACAGGTATGAGTCCTAGGTTCTGCCAGTCCTAGAACATCTTTGTAAAAGGCTTTAATCCAGAAGAAAGGCATGTGGGAAAGACTAGCCATAGCCATTTCCTGGAAGAGGCAGTGTTGATGGTACCTATAGGTTTTTGAGGGCACAGTGATGAAGTTGTTGGCCTTCCATCAGTCATGGAGTTAGGGTATCATTGCCCAGCACTGGTGGCTGTGAAATCTTTGCTGGAACATCCCATTGTATGGTTTATACATTAATTCCCACTGTGTTGGGTCTAAACTTAATCCTTTGGTCCTCTCAGAGATACTGTGAGCTACTTAATATTCTTTAATAAGGTCCTTTTCTGATTAAATTGTCTCATAGTCTTTTGTTTACAACAAAGAACTCATTGATACACAAATAGAGAATTTTTTATAACAAGCCTTTTTATGCAACACTTACAATTTTATAACTTTGCCTCTATACCAGAGATTTACGTTTAATTTTTTTACATTTAATCTTTAAAGAACTTATTCATACTTTTTTTCTCTGTTTCTAAAACATGTTTGAAGGTATAGCAACAACTTTTAAACAATTTTATACATGATATTCTTAGAGAGATTCGAAAAGGCAGTTGTACCCTGCATGCCTCTGAGTGTTGCTAATCAAGCATATATATAATAGCGACAATAAAGGAGTGGGAAGATAAGGAAAGAAAGTAACAGAATAGTATGAAGAATTTTGCAGCAAGACTATACCCTTCTGTATACTAGTATTTTGTATTCTGCATAATAAGCCCTAACTGCTACAGAATGTGGAGGGCAGATTAAAGCTAGTACTCGACTTCAGGACAGGGAGGAGAGTGGGTGTAGAAATCTGAGAAAGGCCTGAAGGAGAAAGCAGATTGAAAATCTCAAGGTACAGGCCTTCTTTAGAGAAAGTGTGGAACTCAGGCCCGGATGTGAGAGAAGGGATTGTGCCTTGGGCCAGGCAGGCTCCTCCCAGGGCTCAGGAGCCTTCCTAGAAACGTGACCTTGGCAAAAACAAATAAAAAAAACCAAACAACACACACAGTCAATAGTATGTGCATTACACCTATTAGCTGTTCCTACTTGGAGTGAGTCCCTTGGCTTTAGGACCTGTTTTAGTTTGCATATTGCATGTCATTGTCTCCATCCTCATCCCCAAAGTCATTTATTAAATGCTCTTTTTTGTAGGGTGTTGTGCTAGGTTCTATTGAGAACTAATCAGGAGGAAATGGTTTCTGCCTAGTAGGAATTTACAGTATAGGTCTTAGAAAAGGCCCCCTCCTTCCCTGCCTTCCCCTGATCTCTTCTCCCAGAAACCTAGTTTATATGCTGGTAGAAACTGGGTTGTGATGGGCACAAGGTTCGGATCAACTCTTCCCTAACCTTTCTTCTTTTAAATATCACTGTACTGAGAACATCAAATGTTAATATTTTCCTGTTGTTAAAGTGAATTTGAAGATCAAAATCAACTAAGTGATAAGAATGATAGACATAAATAATCAAAGGAAGATTTTCATCTCTTTCTTTTTCTCCTAAGTATTAGATCTAAAAGAAACTTGAAAAGGCAAACAAGCCTTTTAATTTATTACTGTCTTTGAGATGTGAAAGGTTGGCTTTTATGTTGTTAATAGGTCTTATTTCATGTCAAACTTTAAACCTCACTGGAAAATAATTCTCTGTTTTGGTCCCCCAGAATTATTGCACATAATATAAAATTAAGATTTCCAGGAAGAACAAAAGTCTGGTCTGAATCTTCAGTGTATGTAGCTTCAGCAAATGGGAACATTTATGATTTTTAAAATATAATCTTGGGGATGCCTGGATAGCTCAGCATGTTGAGCGCTCATCTTGCAGTCCCCGGGTCTGAGGATCATGTCCCAGCTCTGATTCCAGCCCATGCAGACCCCTATGCTGAACTGGGGTATGCCCAAATTGGTTCTCCCCAGGGCGAGCTTCCCCCATAGGAGGCCCACAGCTCACAGGGTCGTGCCTCCCATGTGGGAGGACCCCTTGGCCCAGTTCCTGATCTGTGCAGCCCTGCACCCATCTGTGGAGTGAAATTATATTGAAAACTAATGAAGTACAACTATGGAGACTGCTCTGGGCCCTTTCCACTTTCTCTCTGTCAAAAACAATAAAAATAAATCTTTAAAAGATATATATATAGATAATCTTATCACTTGCTTGCTAAATTATTCTTAGAATACATTATCCAACAGCAACCTGTAACCTGCATATTAAATGAAATATACTTTATAAAATATTTATTTTTAAAATGCTCTGTATCATAACCTTCAGGCCAGAAAAAGACAGCAAACCATAAGTCTTAAAAATAAAAAACTTATGAAAAGACACTTGTCATAGCTCCCTTTTGTGGAGATGGAAAGGTATGTGGTAGATACACTAACCACAACGATTGCATCTATTTAATAAAAATAAATTGCATCTATTTAATATCTTTCATGAATTTTAAAATTTATTATTTTTTATTAAAAGACTTTTATGAACAGTATAGAAAATTTAAAGTAATAACATTTTGAATATTTCCTTCACATGGTTCTATTAGACATAGTGTATGTAGTTGAGAACATACTGCATATACAAGTTTATACCCCATATTTTCCTCTTAATATAATTTAATGATTCCCCTATGTTGTTAGAAACTGTTCATTAACATTTGAATGGTTACATGATATTTTGTAATTGTATGGTGTATACAGGTATACCATAATATACTAAGACAGACTTCTTTTGTTAGAAATTTAGGTTGTTTCCAGTTTTATGCTATTTTAAATTCTACTGCATTTAACAGCTTCATGGTTAAAATTTCCTGTTTTGGGGTTCCATCTTAGAATAGACTCTGAAATGGGATTCCTGAACCATATAGTAGAAATGGTTTTAGAGCTCTTGACATGTACTGAAAAGTGTTTCCATAAGCCCTCAAATAGTGGCACCAATTTAAACAGCCATCAGGGGTCTATTAGAAAGGATAGTTCATGACGTTCGATAACCAGTACAGTGTATCATATCATTACATATGCTTGTCCTACTTAAAAAATAACTAAATTAAGGTTTACATCAAGGTATGCTATGAGAGAAAAACATACACAGCTCTCTTTGCACAGGTGTTATTAAAGACATGGTCCATCGCTGGCCCCTTAGTAAAACGTAGGAGACAACCTGTTCTCAGATTTCATTGCAAACAAAACAAAACAAAACACAAAACTGTGTCCCTAGTAAAGAACTGGTATCTGTAGTCAAATGAAGCCTTATGGTCCATTGTATGTGTTTCTTCATTTGGCAAGTAGAGATTTCAGAAGTCAGGCTTTGACTCATTATTCAGCATCCTCAAAGGCTTACTGCTTAACCTTATTTTGGCTTTGATTTTATTTTCTTACCTTCAGGCTAATTTATATGTCATTAATCGTATTTATAAACTGCATTAAATTCTTAAAGAATAGATGTGACCTAAGTTAATAAATAATTTTCACTTAAAAAGTTTTTGATGATGGAAAATCTATTGTTGCATTAAATCACATTTTATCAGGTATCAGTGAACTTGAATATTTGTTCATTAACTATTTTCCTGGGAAGTTTCTAATTTATGCCTATTTTTTGCCTATTTATTCATTGAGGTCTTATTCTTAATAATTAGTATAAATGTTTTGTGTATTAAGGCTCTCAAAGCTATCAATACTGTTGCAAATATATATCAGTTTTCTTTCTGATTATATTTGTGTTATTTTTTTAATGTGAAAAAAAAATTTCTTGTTATTTAATCAAATTCTCCACAGCACACTTTGGAAGCATTCAGTCAATGCATTAGTAGTAGCAGTATTTGTTATTTCTTTCGAGCTTAGAAATTTCTCATTGACCCAGACATTTGACAAATACTAACTACAGTTTTTATCTAGTATTTAACTGCCTTAATAATTTTATTATAAACTCATAATTTGAAATTTAATTTGCCACAGTTCATAAAATAAGGATTTAAACCCATTTTCCCCCAAATAATTAACCAATGAGTCCTTCCTTATTTGACTGTTTTATCATTTTATAATCCTTATATGATAGAGTCTTTTTGGCCATCTATTATATTCTATTAGCCTTACAAACTATTTTATGCCAGTGCCAAACTGAATTTATTATTGCTCCTTATTGTTTGAGGGAAATGTATGCTCAGTTTTGTTTTTTTATCAAAAAGGCATAAGCATTTCTTATCTATTTTTCAAGGTACACTTAATCATTTTGATAATGTCCCCCAAAGCTGCTTGAAGATTTTTTACTTTTAAAAGGGGGTAGGAAAGGAGGGAGGGGGAGCTAAATATATGGTGATGGAAAGAAAACTGACTCTGGGTGGTGAACACATATTATAACACACAGACAAAGTACTATAGAATTGTATACCTGGAACCTATGTAATTTTCATTAACCAATGTAACCCTAATAAATTTAACAATAAAAAACATCTATTATTTGACTTTGAAAGAACAGAAATTTTAATAATATTCAGTTTTTTTATTCAAGAATGTAATGTGTCTCCATGTATTCAACTTTTAAATAGTTTATGAATACTTTGTGGTTTTATTCATGTAGTTCCACAATTTTCTTGGTAAATTTATTCTTAGGTATTTTATATTTTCTCTTGCTTTTGTGAAGAGAATCTTTTCCATTAGCCTTTATAACAGTTATTGCCAATATATAGAATAGCAATGGATTTTTGGATTTTTATTTATATTCAGCCATTTTGCTTAATTTTTTTCTTAATGTTTATATATAGGATTTTAATGTGACCACATGATTTTCATTAATACATTTCTTAATACTAGACTATGCTTTCATTCTGATAAAAACCTATGAGGTCATGGCTTACTCTATTTTTTTTCATCATGCTAACTCAGTTTGCTGACATTTTATTTGGAAATTTTGTATCTTCATAATTGAGATTGGTCTGCAGGTTTTGTGCTTTTTGGATTATTGCTGTACAGTTTTTTATATTATGGTTTCTTAGTTTTATAATTAATTTAATAGCTTTTAGTGTTTTATATACCCTTCAGAATAGTAACATAGTAGCAAGTATCTGATTTTGAAAGGTTTAAAAAATTATTTTGTCTATATTCTTACTTGTTTCCATCCTGAAACACTGTAAGAAGAATTGGAAACTTTTTTTACCAAAACCTATATAAAAAGACAAAGTAAAACTAGTACAAAATTAAACATTTGCACAAAAGCATCACAATCTCTCCTGATACTAAGAATTGAAAGAAAAATTTTCTTAGGTTTACTTAAAGCAAGTTTGTCCAACCTGCAGCCCAGGATGGCTTTAAATGTAGCCCTACACAAATTCGTAAACTTTGTTAAAACATTATGTGATATTTTTGCAACCATTTTTTAAAAAGATTTATTTTATTGTTTTTCACTGAGACAACGAGACAGAAATGGAGAGGGACAGAGAGGGAGGAGGACTCAGAACAGTCTCCATAGTTGTACGTCATCAATTTTCCACATGGTTTTGTTCCACACGGGTGGGTGGGGACTGTGCAGGGTGGGAACTAGGCTGGGGGCCTCCATCATGGGAGGCACGCCCCCTCAAGCCAGGGGCCAAACCAGGGGTTGGGGGAGCAAGAACTGAACTGGGGGTCTCTTACCTGGGAAGCACACCCCAGTTCAGCATATGGGTCTGCACAGGCTGGGGCCAGGATTTGATCCTCAGTCCCTTGGGCTGCAAAGCAAGTACTTAACCTCCTGAGCCACCCCAGCTTCCCTATCCTTATCAATTTTAAATGATAGCCTTCTTAGGTAGGGTAATCTTAGTTGTAGGTCCTTGCTATTCATCACTTTGACTATTTTGTGCCAATTCCCTCTGACCTTCAAAGTTTCTGTTAAGAAATCAGCTAACTGTCTTATGGAAGCTCCCTTATAAGTAATTAGTTGTCTTTCTCTAGCTGCTTTTAGGATTATCTCTGTTCTTTAACCTTTGCTATTTTAATTATAATGTGTCTTGATATAGTCTTGTTTGGGTTCATCTTCTTTGGGACTCTTTGCACTTCCTGGGCTTGTCTGTCTATTTACCTTACCAGGTTAGGAACTTTTTCAATCCTTATTTCTCCAAATAGGTTTTCAATTCCTTGCTTTCTCTCTTTCCCTTCTGGTATTCCTATGTTATAAATGTTGTTATCCTTGATATTGTCCTAGAGGTCTCTTAAACTATCCTTTTTCTTTTTGCTGTTCTGATTGGGTATTTTCTGCTATCTTATTTTCCAAATTGCTGACTCAATCCTCTGATTTATCTAGTCTGTTGATGATTCCTTCTAGTGGATTCTTGATTTCAATTATTTTATTATTTACTTCTGACTGGTTCCTATTTTATGATTAAAAAAAATTTTTTTTAATGATTGCTGTCTCTTGGTTAAAGTTCTCACCAAGTTCCTTAAATACCCATGTAACCATTGTTTTGAACTTTGTATCTGGTACCATGATTGTGCCCATTTAGTTTAGTGTTTCTGTTTTTTTCCTAGAGTTTTCTCCTGTTCTTTTATTTGGGACATATTTCTTTGTCTCCTCATTTTGGCTGCCTCCCTGTGTTTGTTTCTATGTATTAGGTAGATCTGTGATGTCTCTCAGTCTTGGCCAGGTGACCTTATATGGTGGGTGCCCTGTGGGGCTCAGTAGCAGTCTTCCTGGGCACCTGCTGCAGGTGCTAAAGGAATGCCCCTTGTGTGAGTTGTGAGTGTACTCCTGTTATAGTTGAGCAATGATTACTGTTGGCGGGTCAGTGGGTGGGATTGCCCCTCAGGCTGACTGGCTGTGGGATTTGGCCACATCCACAGCATACAGACTGCTGTGCAAGGGGCTTACCACATGGAACAGCATTTGCTCCAGTGAGATCTGGTACCTATTGAGACTGCCCTTTGGGTATGCCACTTGTGGGACTAATTGGGCAGTGCTCTGCTGTGGTCTGAAGCCAAGCTCCAAGCATATTGGTTCTGGGGCCTCTTGGAAAGGTCTCCGGTGCAGGCCCAGGTCATTCACTGCATGTAACCATCCAGGGACTACCTGGTAGGAGCTATAAAGTAATCTACAGTTGGTTGCTGCCTGTGCTGGACCTAGAGGTGCATGGGACAGTCCACGCTGTGAACTGAAGGTGGTTGCCACCAGTAACAGGTCTGGGGTAGCTTCACAAAAAGCCAGGACACTTGAGGCCTGCTGTTAGCTACTGACTTTTGTAAGGCTCAGCCACTAATAAAGCTCCTGCAGTTCAGAGATGGGTGAGGCGGGATCTCAGTGAGTCATCAGGGTAAAGTCAGCAGAGCTCACCAGACCAATTCAGATTCAGATTTGGCCATGGATGTGGTGGGGCGAGCTGAACACAGGAAAAATGGTGCCAGCCTCTGGCTGCATAGCAGGTGGGCCCCAATGGGAAGATGGTGATTGTCCCTCCAGTCCTCGCCCCTTAGCCACACAACATATGTCTCTGACACCCTCTGAGTCACTGTCGCTCCAATGGTTTCCTGAGTGAGTGCCTATGAGTGAGTGCATCTGTACATGGGCCCTTCAAGAGAATGTTGGGGTTCATACAACCTTCTACCCCACACAAATGGTTGGAATCTCCACTGTTTTTTATAGCCAAATGTGGGGGCTCTTCTTCTCAGCACCAGTATTCCAAACTGGGGAGCCTGGTGTGTGACTGGGGCTCTTAGCTTCTCTGGGGTGAACTTCTGTGGCTGAGATATTCCTTCCTAGTCTCAACTGCCACATGGAGGTTTGGGGGAAGCCTGGTTAGCATCTCTACCTCTCCTACCAGTCTCCATGTGGCTTTTTCTTTGTATCCTAAGTTATAAAACTTTTGTTTAGCTAAACTTCAGATGGTTCTCCAGGTTGATTGTTCTGAAATTTAGTTGTAATTTTACTGTATTTACAGGATGAGGCAGGCACAGCTTTCATCTACTCTGTCAACAGTTCTCCAGGTTGATTGTTCTATAATTCAGTTGTGATTTTAATGTGTTCACAGGATGAGGCAAGCACAGCATTTATCTATTCCACCATCTTGGATCTTCAATGGGAGAAGGGTGTTTTTAAAATCTCTTTGATGGAGATCCTAGACCACTTTCTGATCTTTCAAGAAGTCTCCTCACTTACATTTCCAGAAATCCTTCCAAGATGAGCTACTTCTTTTGGAAATAGGGATTATACAATATTAAGGTGACATTTGATGTAGTGAGTCAGAGAGACAAGATAGAGCCCACCATACTTTAAAAGCACCCACTAGTAACCTGACTCCGCCTCTCATGAGATGAATGAGAAGGGAGTAGAAGGAAGGGAATGAGCTTTTCCCCCAGCACTTCAGAGAGCAGGCAAGTTTCCCATAATCTCAACACAGAACTTTTGGTAAACTTAAGCTTAGACTTAATGACAAAATGAGACTTTCCACTCCCTCTTTTAGAATTCACAGTAGCCCAAGATGAACTTGATTTGATTTTACATAAGTCATAACGGTGAGAGACTACCATTTTGGGATTTGCAGAGGACAGCTGGCAAGTGTGTGGGGAAAAGACACTAAATTTCACCTGCTGTTTCAGTCCTCATTATTAAAGAACCTCAGTTTCAGGCTGCCAGTGAATATAGAAATGAGCTCAGCTTGAATCATGGAAGATCTAACATCCATATAGGATGCATCCTTATGCAAGAAATGGTTAATGTGACACCCAGAGAATTTTTATTGAGACTAGGAGTGAAGCCAAGGGATGGGTAGTTTTTTTAAATATATATTTTTATCAGCAGGAAATGGCTTTAGTCTAAGTGTAGAGAAAGGGCAAAACATAAATTAGACATACTATTAATACCAAATGTTTCCACTATTGACATTCACAATGCTGCTGTCTCTTAAGATAAAAAGCCACATGTGACTCGAAAGTTGGTCAGCATCAATATCTATGGATCATGTCAAAAACAGAAGCGAACCTAACTTCCTGAGAGCTTACTACATGCATTTTTAATAGAGCAAATGGGGAAACCAGCATGTCTATTATTAAAATAGAAAAGCTGAGTGTTGGAACACTATTTTGGAGCAGAAAGATTATACAAGACAAATTCTGAACATGAAAACAATAATTCTCCCGTGAGCAGGAAAATAACTTAATAGAATTCAATGTACTGTATTAGCAAACCTGTGGTAGAATGTTAAAAAGAAAACTCCAGCCAGTGATAATGTAGCAGACCCAATAGGAATATTCAGACTTGAGCTATAAATCGTTTATCTACTGCAAATCCATAATACTTGTCATAGAGCTTAGAGTAGCAGCAGAAGTCACTGAAAGAAAAAGAGAAGGAAAAAATCTAGAGAGATTTACTCTTTTAACAATGTGGACATTTGTGTTTTGTTTTGTTTTGAAGTCTAAGTAAAATTAAAATTCTAGGGACATTGGTGGTTTCTCAGGGTACTGATGTGCTATTATTCCTCCAAAGAAGGCATTGCAAAATTAGAAGCTTTAAGTCCCTCAGATGGAAAGCCCTTTGACAAGTCTCATTTTGGAAAGAGAAGTTCAAGAAAGAATGTAGAAGATTAATTAAATGAGCAATTATTTAAACTGTATTTAGCCCAGCTCATAGGGAAAGCATAGTGTTGGGGAGTTTGTGGTCCCTCAGAAGGCTGCTGCACTCCTAGAAATGAGACAGCATTACTTATAGCCAAGCTGGTAAGTGATGAAAGCTCTCTATGCATTTGAATCTAAGAGCTATCAGAGCATGGACTGGGAAGGACACGTTAGCCTAGAATGGTTGGTGAAGGTATAGTAGAGAAGATGGCATTTGGTATTTCAGGCAGTAAGTGGGTATGGCAGCTTTTCACAGAGGTAGGGAAACATGGTAACTCTTTGGGGGATGGACATGAGCCCCAAATACATGGGGCATAAGATTCAAACTGGCAGTACTGGGAAAGAGCTGAAAGGAAGACTGGTGCCAGATTATCAACGGCTCTGCACAACAACTTCTCAGTTTGGGTTCAGGGTTTGAGTGCATGTAGTTGACTGGAAAAGTCATCCTATAAAGTACAGTGAGCAGATGAAGACATGAGCCAAGGAAGGGAAAATGTCAGTGAATTGTTGATTAATTAACTGGTTACTACTGTGAGAAACTGGGTGCTATCCTACCAGCAACCCTATGAGAGACTGGAGAACACTCATCAGAATTGTTCCTCCATGTAGTGAGAACACGGATGCATCTAATTCCACACCTCACTCACTGAGGGTTCACGGCCTATTGTGCAAGCCCTCGCCGGGTCGTCCTCTGTGCTGCCTCTGTGCAGAAGGCGCTCTGGTGAGCACGGACATGAGCCACACTGATAGGCTTAGGAGTTTACATTTTATCTGCAGGCACTGTGCAGTTGCTGAGAGATTTGGAGCAGGTGGGTTGCCTACTTGCAGCAGCGCTCCTGACATCTCCAAACCAATGCCTGGGCCCCACAATGTTGTGAGGTGGCTCCAGTCCTCTCGCTACCAATCAGGTGTCAGGGCTCCTCTTCCTGGGACTGAAACCTCAGGAACACAGCCTGCCCTTTTGTCTTATCAGTAGCCCCATGCCCTGAGGCTAGACGTTCTCTTAGTGACAGGCTGACTTTATTCTAGACTTGTGAATACAAACTATAAAGAAAGAGTCAGTTATGGGCCCACAGACTATACCTAGGGTGCATCGTTGAACAACTACAGATTTTCCTTTTAATGCAAGCTTGTCCAACTGGCGGTCCACAGGCTACCTGCGGGCCAGGATGGTTTTGAATGCAGCCCAACACAAATCCATAAAATTTCTTAAAACATGAGATTTTTTTCATTGTTTTTTAGCTCATCAGCTATTATTAGTGTTAGTATATTTTATGTGAGGCCCCAAACAATTCTTCTTCCAGTAAAGCCCACCGCTGCTTTAATGCATCACTCTCCTTCTTAATAGAAAGTTCCCATACATCAAATCCCACCTCTTTTTACCAAGAATGTCTCTTATGACCATTCTTCTACTCCCCTTCCCATCTCCACCCTAGGACAGATTCCTGAGTGACACGCTACTGCTACCTTCCTTTGTGAACCACCAGAGGAGGTGGGAGACCGCTTCAGGTTTTCTTTCCTGGGGCAGCTTCTTCCCTGGCAAGTTGAGCAGAGAGATTCTCCCAGAATCTGAGTTTTCACTGAGCTGTTGTTTTTTTCTTTTTCTTTCTGAGCCTTCCATCTGGACTCCTAAAGTTTCCCTTTTGCTTGTTAAGAGCCTGAAGCCATTCTGGCTTTAAGCAAATATTTGGCAAACACCTTCTATGATCTGGGGACCAACAGATGGAGACATCCTTTGTGTTTTCTGAACAGAAATGAACTTGACACACAGCTCAATTTAAATCAGTAGACATTTGCAGAGAATCTACTATGTGCCAGACACTCTTAAAGTTGGGGCTGGTGTAGGTGTAAGAATGCTTTTAGCTGCGAGTAAAAGACTCTAACTTAAAGTGGCTTTTTTAAAAATAAGAAAAGTTGTTACTACACAACAGAAGTAGTGCTGTTCCAGGCATGGTACAGGGCTGTGGCTCCACTTCTCTGGAATTAATTTCATTATTACACCCTTCATGTGTTTTGTCATTAGACTACCTCCTGAGAATAAGTACAGAACATTTGCAGAAGTTCTCCATGTCACATTTAGGCATAATAATGTCTAAAAACAGAAATTGGGCTTACCTTCTCCATTCATATTTTTAGACATGAGGAAACCTTTCCCAAAAGCTCTCTATAATTGTTTTCCTCAGATGTCATTGGCCGGAATTGCGTAACATGTCCATGCCTAAACCAATCACTGGAAAGGGTAACGGGATTATATGACTGCATTGGACCAATGAAGATGCAACGAAACCAGTCCCTAAAGCACGTGACCTTGGGGACAATGGTGGCATATGGCTCGCTGCAGACTTGAAAGTCAGAGCAAGTATCTTGCAGGCAATAGGAGGAAGATGGCAGTAGAGTTGCCCAGGAAATGACATGCCAGCTGCTGTAAGTCTTCGCCACCAGTAATGACCCCCAACCCTGCACCCCTGCACTGGACTGACTAAGTTCTCCTACTGTCCTCCAGACTGCAAACCTACACTCGAATGAATGCAACCTTGAAAGAAGTGACTAGTTTAGTAAAAGACATCTACCCAGAAGTGAGAAGGAAGGGCACACACTTCAACCGTGTAATTGTTTTTCACAGATCTTAACACATTGCGTACGGCAGGGTTTAAAACCCTCATACCCCTCTGTTCCGGCAGGTATTTAAATGAGACCACGTTGAAATAAACTCTTCTCTTTAAAATGCTATTGCTTCCATATTATTTATAACTTTTCAATGAAATTTTTTGTACTTACGTAAATTTATCCATTGATAATATTTGCTCCTTATATATCAACCAAACCTCATTAATTAAATAAATCTTGCAAAAAATAAAAGGTCAAGTGTAAAAACGAGAATTCTCGTTACCCATCCTTAACGCACGGCTCAGAAAAAATGAAGATTCTCGTGATCCGTACGCAATGTGTTAAAAGACCTAATCGTCAAGCAAAGGAGGTTGGTGGCATGATGTCTGTCAGAAAGGGGACTGATGATTCGTGGCCCTGTGGTCACAGAATCTCCAAATAGGCACTTATGGGGACATAGCAAAAATTCCTCCATCAGGCACCAGCTCCTCCAGGGTGTGTGAGACCATATTAGATTTTAGTTCCTATTTCTTGTATTCATGTTTGTCATTTATGGAAAGTAAACTTATTCTTTTCCTCCCTTGATTATTGCCTTTAAGGCTTTAAACTCTATACAAATTGTAATCCATCTATTTAGGAGTTGGATTTGGCTGTTCTATGGTATGACTATTAACAGGTTCATATTGCTTCAAGTCTTTCTGTAAAATATGAAGAAAAGTGCTCTTAGCATTCTGTGTAAAACTGTATTGTTAATTATTATAAATGTGTGCAATTAAAAACTGGTGTATCCCTAAATAAAATCATGGTTCTTTAAGGAGGGAGTAAGGTGTGAATATGTGTGTGGAAGTTGGATTGCATGTTGGTAAGGCAACCAGCTGAGTTGGAATGAAGGTGGATTTGGTGATTTTTCAAATACAATTGGTCATTCCCTTTATAATAGTTTCTTATTGATGGTATTTTCAAGCTTTTATTTTCCTTCAAGTATAGTAGAATTGTAACCAATATTCCAACATTTACAGCTTTCCCTTGATGTTTCTTCAGTTTATCTGCTGGCTCTTCTTCGTGGTGCCATTCCTTCTGGTGTATTCAGTTGTTTTGTGTGCTTTGTTATTTTCTATCTTTCCTAGAAAACTTATTTGAGGGAATTTTTGAAGTCTAGGATGAAAGAGAACTCCTCCAGAAAAGCTTTGCATTTTCTTCTGCCAGGGCCCTGAGAAATTATCAGCCCAATATTAAATTGAACTCATAGTTTAATGAAAATTTGGGGCTGCATACTGAGTCATGAAAGAGGGACTTAAACATGTTTAAGTAAAGCATTCTAAAGCATAAGCCTGGGGAAGCTGGGATGGCTCAGTGGGTTTAGCTCTTGCTTTGCAGCCCCAGGGTCCAAGGATCAAATCCCGACCCCGGCCCATGCAAAACCATATGCTAAACTGGGGTGTGCCCCCAGTTCAGTTTTTGCCAGGGCCCATGTGGGACCTCCCCCCCCCCCCCAGGCTCAGGTCCTGCCCTGTGCAGCCCTGTGCCCACCTGTGGAATGAAAGTATATGGAAACCAATGATGCACAACTATGGAGACTGCTCTGGACCCTCCCCCTTCTCTCTGTCTCTCTCTCTGTGTCAAAAAACAATAAAAATACTTAAAAATAAATACATACTGGTAAATCTTTAAAGCTCAAGCCCACATAGGTACAAGGAAAGGGGGCGGGACAAGGGCCCTTACTCACTCCGGACTAAGAGCAGTACTTGTTGGAATGAATATCTCCGTGTATATTGAATTTGCAAGGATTAAGTCAAGATTAGTATTTAGGATATAACCTTAAGTCAGGAAAGGTACAGAGTGACTTAGAGGTCCAAGCTTGATGGCAACATTTTAAAAGTAGTGGGTGAAATAACCCAGTGAGTTGAGATTCAAAGCTGTAGGTGCTATGGAAAAGTGACCAAAAACTGTTCTGGTGGGTGGGAGAGCTGGGGGTGGGGGGAGTAGGGAGGAGGAATCAAATATACAGAGATGGGAAGTGAGTTGATTCTGGGTGGTGAGCACATAATGCGATGTATAGACAATGTAATGTAGAACTGTACACCTGGAAACAATGCAATTTATATCAATCAATGTCACCCCAATAAATTTAACAATTAAAAAAAATGTTCTGTAAACTGCAATGAGGAAGAAGAAGGACAGCACCTTCTTACCTCCAGACACAGTGATGCAAGAGTTGGAGAAGAAAAAGAAAGCCATCACTTGAGAGGGTCATGGGGGAGCAGCCTGTTTGGATGAGGGAGGCTTCCATTGGAGAAGGGAAGAAAACACTCAAAGAAGAAACTGAGGAGAGAGGGTATTTTTGCTAATGGTGGACTCTGCATTCCAGAAGGCCTAGTCAAAGATACGCGGGAGTTGGACAGGGAGAAAGGAACAGAATATAGGCTATGCTGAACCATATGAGCATTAGAATATAGATGAGAAATGCACTTGAGATTCTGTGGCTGCTTGTGGTAACTGACCTACACAGGCATTAAGGGCCTAATGATATTAACAGTGATAGACTGAAAACAGAGTGTTGGGGAAGCAGTGAGTGTTGGGGTGAGACGGGTCTCTGCCTCAGTGTTGACCGTGGATGATGGGACTGAGGACAGTTGAAGAGGTGTATGGGGCTCTCTCTGGACCCCTGCTCTGGAAGACAGGCGTTACTTTGAGTTTGCAGGAGCATTCTCCATGACCTTTGGAAAGCCTCACTCTGGTGACTGAATGGGGAAGGAGACTAACATTTATTCTGTCCCCACCCACTACATGCTGTGCTTCTTGTGTATGTTCTCAAATTTAGTCATCACAGCATCTTAATGTAAATCATTGTTATTGAAGCCACTTTACAGATCTTTGACGCTCCTTAGGTGTGGGTAATGGCTGCTTTCTAGCATCACAGGCAGACACTGCACTGATTTTACAAATAAAAGTCCTTATTTGTAGGAGGGTAGTGACTTCAGACCACTGGGATTTTTAGGAACAGGGCAGGTGTCCTCTTTACCCTCTGTCAGCTTCTACAAGACAAGTGCTTTTCAGAGAGAAAACATGTCCTTATAATGAAGGTGTGAAGAAGACAATTCTCAGTGCTGGATCCAACAGGCCTGGGGTTCAGGGGTGTCCCAGGAAGGACCCTAGAATGAGATCAGCTCTGGAGGGCAAGCCAAGGAACCTATGGACACCGTCATCAGGAGAAAATGTGTTCCAAAGACATAACATTAAAATACCTTCCTCTGACACACGTAGTCTTAAATCAGACATTTCCTGCAAACACAATCAGAGATTTTTCCTGTAGGAGCTGTTATCTTCAAATGCATCAAAACATTAAAACTCGGCAGCTAGAAAAATTTATATACTTCTTTAAATGTCTTCCATGGACAGCACAGGGGAATGATTTAAGGAAGAGAAAGCATAATACAGAGCACGTTGATCATTTTTAAGGTTTGTTTCATGGTTTTCTGACCTTCTATCACTGGAAGAAACAACCCATTATTCTATGAACATTTGTGGGGAGGTTCTTAAGAGAGCATCCATTTGAGCACACTGATATACCAGCCCACTTGCAGCTGAGAGCTCAAAATTTTGTATATAATATATTGGCAGTCTGGATAAGATTTATGGTTTCTTTTAAATTTCATTATTTTATTTCCAATGCTGGATTTATAGACACTCCCGTGGGGTATATTTTCCTTCTTATAATAGCAATGCAATAATTGTAGCCTAAATAATTACTTAATTTAAATAATTCATTTATGCAGAAGGATCCCTGAAATGCAAATGAGCATGTTCTCTAATTACCACTTCCCTTGACCACCTTATAGCACCGTATATGGTGGCAAACTGCAAAGCCTTTAACGAAAACAAGATCCAAGAAGGCTTTCAAAGAACAATGTATAATAGCAAGTGTGGGCTCAATGGGACCAGAATCAAAACGTACAGTTGGGGAGAGTCTGAACAGCACAGAAGAGAAAGTTATAGGCCAATGATTGTCTCTGTTCTATCCACCAGGATGTATCGTGCATAGTGGGAAAGCTGGGGATGAACTGAGTCACCCCACCAGAAGGCCTCCCCTTCCCCGCACGTATACATGCCATATTTGTATTTATATCCACACACCCACCCAATTCAGTCATCCAGGCATATTTACACGAATAGAACACACTGGCTAACAGGCTGTGTGTGTGTGTGTGTGTGTGTGTGTGTGTGTGTGTGTGGTGTGTTTTACCCACTGCGCGCAAGGCTGCTGCCCTTTGTCTCGCTTCGGATGACCCATCACTCGGAGCGACCACCGGGAAGGTACCTGCTTGTGTGGACACTTCCCACGCCTCGTGAGTCCCGTGTGAGCGCGCAGGGCGGGCAGGGTCAGAGACTTGGGACAGCCCAGCCTCTCGAAGCTCCTAGGTGGCAGCACGGGAGGCGAGGATGGAAGAATAAAGGGCAGAGAGGGGCGGCGGCCCGAGGCCCGCAGAGGACCACGCCCTCCTATGCGGCCTGGTGGCAGCGCTGGCCTAGGGAGTGGCCTGTGCCGGGCAGGGTTCTCCCCGGGGGCCTGGCCCTGCCTCTTTGGAAGGGGGGAGTTCGAATTTGGGTCTCCAGCATGCCGAGGGGCGAAATATTTCCGAGAATACCAGCAAAATTCCTGTGTTTGTTTGCATTGTAGTATTCCGTCATTTCCCCCCAAAGGGCCGCTTTGAATGTCTGCCTGTGAGTCCGGCTGGCTGGCCCTACCTGGCTTTCAGGGGACCCCAGACACCCGCCAACGTTTCCCAAAGCTTCCCCTCGACTTGTGCGCCAGCGTGGCTTAGGGTGCTGAGGAATAGGCTACCTAGCCCTGCCTGGTGGCCACCTGGAAGCCAAGTCAAAGTTCACAGGTCAGCCTCAGGCCCAGAAACAGTAGGCAAAGCCTCTCTCCCCTGGCACCAGACGGGTTGGGCACTGAGAATCCTGCGCGCCGGCCCAGGCTCGGGGCGCCGCCCGCAGGCACTCACAGTACAGTTACGCGCAGTGACTAATTACGGAGCGGTGCCCCTTCCCTTCTGTCTGCCACAAGCTGACTCTCCTGCAAAAGTGCCAGGCACTTGGGGGTCGCCCTCCCAGCCTCCTCCTGCTCAGAACCCCGACTTCCCCGAGCACATCGGCCCTCGCGGCCCCGGTGCTGCGTGGCTGCCGCCTCCCCCGCGCGCCGTGACTCCCGCCCGGCGTACTGCTCGTACCCTCGCCACGGCGCCGCCCGGCACTGCAGCACCGTGGGAGGCGGCGCAGGCGGAGGAGGGGGAGGAGGACCGCAGCCAGCAAGCCGGGAGCCACTTTCCCGCCCCTCCTCTCGCCGCTGACACGCTCCGAGGAGTCACCACTCCAGCGCGCTGCAGGAGAGAGTGGCAGACGGAGGCGGCCCCGGGAAGCCAGCCGGAGCGGCGCCCGCGCGGCAACCGCTGCAGCACTGACGGCACCCAAAGCCGGGGGGCCTCCGAGGCTGGAGCGGTGAGTGGGGGGCCCCTGCAGCGGTGGCGGGGTTTCCCGCCGCTGCCTAATTTCCCTGCGGGACTCGGGGGCCAGGCAGTGCAGCGGGGGGAACTTTTTGCAGCCCCGTGGAAGCGCAACTTTGCCCTGCCAGCCCCCGGGAGAAGCGGTGGCCGGCGCCCGGTGCTGCAGGACCCGGCGCCTTTTGCTGGGGCGGGACCGGGGAAGTTGGAGTATAGCAGATGGAGTTGCCCCGGGGAGGTCCAGGGGACGCTGGCTCACTTTATCCAGGATTCCGGGGGGAGGCGAGTGCGCAGCAGCTGGGGTGCGGGGGCTGCACCGGTTCGCTACCGGGACCTCCACGGTCCTCTGCTTGAGTGCTTCGACGGGCAGGGGGAGGCTGATTCCAAACAAAGCGCTCTGTGCCCACGGCCGGGTTTCCGATCCGTATCTCCATCCCCGCCTTGGGCTCAACTTATCGGCGGGGATCCCTCTGGAGGCGTGCGGGTGGTGGGAGAGCAGAGGCCGCCGCAGTGGGCGCTGCGGGAGCCTAAGGAAACACGGGAGGGGGTGCCAACTACTCTGTTCAAGTCCCCGAAGCCTGTCTAGTGCCCACGGGAGAACAAGGGAGGGGCGGAGAGAGGGACAGCCTTGAGGCCGTGGGTGTTTATAAGCGCCAGCACTGCACTACACTGCGCCTGCATTCGGCAAAACCCCGCGAAGCGCCTACTGTGCGCCCGGTGCGGCTAAAGGGGCGGCTCGGCACGAGGCTGGGGGCGGAGAAGGAGCGTCACCTGTAAACCAGCTACCGAGTTCAGTCCAGGTAGTGGTGAGGGCTGTGCAGACGGCCGCCTAAGCCATGCGCCCCTTTCTCTCGGCGGGCTCTTTCCCCTCCGCCTGGGTTCTAGAACTGGGAAGACTTTTCTCCAGCGTGTCTCGGGGAGCGCCCCCGGCCGGGCCCACCAAGACTGCGGCACATGGTGATGCACTTGGTGGGCACGCGGCGGTGGGCTCCCCGCGGGGGACGCAAAGCCCGGGGCACTTGTGTGTGCGGGGCGAGCGGGGACCTCCGGCGCCCAGGGCGCGGGGGCGGAGGGGGAGCGGCTGAGTCACAGGGGTTGGAGGTGCCGCCCCGATGGCCCGAGCGGGGGGCGCTCGCGTCACCCGCTACGTGTGCGGCTGATGCAAATGCAGACCCACGAGGGGCAGGCGGCGGAGTCTCCGTCCGCGGAGCGTGTGTGCGCGTCAGAGGCTCTCGGGTGATGGATGCCCCGCAGCGCGCCGCGGCGCCCCGGCGTGGGCGGCCAGGAGAGCCCCGGAGGGCCGGGGCTGCGGGCGGGCGGGCGGCTCCGCAGTGCGCCGCAGTGCCGGGAAGGCGCCCCCCGGGGGACCCAAGCGACGGGGCGCCGCCACAGGGAAGCCCTGGTGGTCTCCCTTCTTGCTGGACCCTCCTCCCCGCATACTGCGCTGACTGACAGCGCGAGAAAGTCGTTTCATTCTTCCTGGAGGGGAAATTGGCGATGATCTCTTTGGGGTTCACTCATTTTCAGTGGCGAGTTCCATCCAAAAGGCCCTCCCCGTGCTCGCGGCAAGTTTTCGTGGGAAAGCGTCGATGCTCAGGTGCCTGGGATTCTGTTAGAGCTCACGCGTTCCCTCGCTGTTCTTCGGGAGTTTTGTCTGGAGGCCTGGACGTCCAAGGGAACTTGAAAATGGCTTGCAGAACAATGTGCCGCATTTCCCCTTTGTAACGTAAGACCGTGTGTTAAAAATAGTGCTACGAATATATTCCCCGGTAGAAACACACACACACACACACACACACACACACACACACACACGCAAAGAGCAATCTACGTTTCATTGAATTTATTACGATTTTTTAAAAGACCCCACTTTCTGGAAACTTAGTGACAGGTTTTTACTTACTGGCTTTACTGGGTGAGCCCAAATCTTCAGCATGTGTGGCAAAAGGAATGAAGGAGGTGGGGGGAGAAAGGAAGGAAAAAAGCAGTTATCACAGAGCTCAGAGACAAAGATCCCAGGCCCCCCTTTCTTAAGTACTTTAGGTGATGTCACCTTGGACAAGTGACTTAACCTCTTGGGTTCATCCTGAGCATTTGAGAAATATGAAAATAGCTCAGACTGGCTCGTATTACAAAGTTGTTTTGAGGACAAAAGAGATGGTCTCAGAGAGTTTTGGGGAAACCACTTCCTTATGATTGGAAAATATTATGAAACAAAGTGCCTTTAAGGAAGAAGAAAACAATTTTATCTTTTAAAATATTCTGGAGACTTTCACCAGCACTCTTCCTTTAATGAAATGTGGCCTTCAGTCTCAGCAAATGCAGACAAAAGACTTTTCCTAACAGTTTAAAATCAAATGCCATTAGCTGTTGTCTGGAGAAGGAAAGGAGGAGAAGAAAGAAAAAAAAAAAAAAGAAGCAGCAGCAGCTCTGGATTACATCTGAATGTTTTGGTGATGTAGTAGAGAAATCAAATTTATTTTTTATGACCTACGGACAGTAAAAGTCACTTCTTTGATCTGAACAACATATTAGCCTAAGAGCTTTAGGGAAAAATCCTACTCATTATTAACCCTGTAATATTTTTAAGTGTAGAAGTTGCCTCAGAGAACAGGATGCAGTTTCTACCCTCAAGGAGATTACCGCAAAGGGCATCCTAATGTGCAGTGTATCACGTGACTGGGAGTATCAGAAAACCCATTTCCTATAATTAGGGATATTAGCTCTTACTCTGAGGTAAGCTTGTTGACATATTTCATGAATGAAAACATCTCATTAGTTCAAATGCCTTCCTAACCAGCTCATTACGTTGTTATTCATGTTTCTCATACATAGTGGTCGATTTCTGTGAATAGTGAAAGTTTAAATGCCCTTTTTATTCTATGAGGCTGTGGTGGGAGAAAAGCTAGGATTCACCATTATGCTTCTTGGTTCCATGTTACTGAATTTCTGTATGGCCCGTGGTTTAGAACACGTATAGCAACGTAGCCAATTCCACACAAACTCATCATTTCAATAAAGTCTGCTTGTAAACCTAAGGGAAATGGTCCCACAGCTGTGTGTAGTTTTGGTAAAATGTTGCTAAATTAATTATCTTTGCCTTGCTTTTTCAATTCCAGTGCTACTGAGCAACCACTGTAAAATGTTGTAGTGGATACAATTTAGAGCTTCTTTCTTTATTTGAGACAGCTGAGAATCTCAATGGGGAAGAAGTTATTTTCTTTCTTTCTGGAAATACCCATATGTCTTAGGGGGATATAGAGACACCTTTTAGTTTTATTAGAGATGTGCCCTCTTAATTAGGGACAAATGGTAGTAGTTGATTGCTCCCTGTTGGTAAGAATTGAACAAAATAAAATAAATGGAAAGGGGTGGATTTGGATTGTTTGTTTCTTTCTGGTCCTAATATTCTTTCCCTCCATGAAATACAGAAATATAAGATGAGTTATATTATAAATTTGAACTTTGCTTACAGGTAGAACATAAGAAATTTTTTTTTTAATTCATATTGAAAATTTACATGAAGCTGTGCACTCCATATCTTTGGAGTAAATAGTCCATTAGATTTTTGTATTATGCCTTTGAAAACCAATTAAAACATACTTAAAAGACCAAATTTCAAAAATAATACTCCCAGCTTAATTTACAGTGGGTATTTAAATTAATTTTAATGTAACAACATTTGAAATATTTTTTTGTTGACCACCTAAAGCACACCCTGCCTGCTATATCTGTTCCCATGGACAGTGTGTAATACAAGTGATTAAGAGAAGACACTAAGAACTATATTGATGGGCTTTAGTCTTGTCAAAGTCCTTGGGACCTCTTACAATATGAGGGCACAGTAAGATTTGTGACAAATTAGAACAAATGCTTTCTTTTGTTATCAGCCACTATTTGAAAATTCTATGAACTGGACCCCTAGAATAGCCAATCCAACCAATGCTTCTCAAGTAGTCGTGTGTATCATACTGGGGAGTTTCTCCAAATGGAGATTTCTGAGCCCCCATCTTGAGTGGCCCAGAATATACTATTGATCAAACTCTACCAAGTGGGTTGTATGTCATCATTAGGGAACCACACTTGGAGGATCCCTTGAACGAGGCAGTGTGGCAGAAACCTAGGATGCAAGGATATTCTAAACTATGTTGTTCTCTTTAATATTCAATATCTACTTGAAGCCATGAGAGCAATCACTTTCTATCTGGTGAGACAGACATAAAGATGACTAACTTGTTTGGAAAGAGTCAGAGGTGGAGTTAATAAAGTAGTTGAGAAGGATTCTGTGGAGACAGTTTATGGTAAATGGGATCAAAGAAGAAAGGGCACTGGCAGAAGTAACATCATATATGACTGGTCAGTCTAGTGAAATAAAGACCAAAAACCTTAACCTTCAAAGCCTGAGACACTCTGGATAGTCTGGCAAGTGTTCACTTCCATGACTTCATTTTGCATAACCCCCGAGCCTTTCCCATCCTAGCAACCTTCAAACATCAGCTTTTTCCTGCTATGGTATCACCTGTCCCAACCTACCTTCATTCACCATATTAAGTTTTTATTTTCTTCAGGTTTTGATCCAATCTTCTTTTCTGAGGAAGCGTCCCAAACCTCTCCTGTGAAGTTAAAGTTTCTTTTTTCTCTCACAGTGTGCTTTTCCTTATAAGTGAAGTGGTCAGAGAAAAATAGGATGCTCGGTTAAATTTCAATTTAGTTAACAACAAAACATTTTAAAATATAAAAATATGTCTCAAATATTGCATGGGGCATACTTATGTTAAAACATTGTCATTTATGTGAAATTTAAGTTTATCTGGGCATCCTGTATTTTTATTTGCTAAATCTGACAACTGTTTATGAAGCTCATTAATTTTACCATTTTCTTTTTATAGAAAAATGAGATTCTTACATTGATACCTATTTCTCATTTCTTTTTTTTTTAAGATTTATTTTATTGTTTTTGACAGAGAGAGAGACAGAGAGAAGGAGGAGGGCCCACAGCAGTCTCCATAGTTGTACAGTTCTACACATGGTTTCATTCCACAGAGGTGCGTGGGGGGCTGCACAGAGCAGGAACTGGGCCTGGGGCCTCCCACATGGGAGCCACATTTCGAGAGCTGGGGTCCAAACTGGGGACCTCCCACATGGAAAGCTCACTCCCGTTCCGCACCAGTTGGACCCATATGATTCAATCTTTGGACCCCGGGGCTGCAAAGTGAGCCCTTAACCCACTGAGCCATCCTGGCTTCCCCTAATACCTATTTCTGCTAACTAAACTGTATACTCCAGGAGGCCAAGGACAGGATTAGGGACAGATTGTTGTTTCATCTTGCAATTTTGTCCCTAGTGTCTAAAAATAGTATCTGGAGCATAGCAAGAGCTCAATAAATATTACCAGATGATTATTGAAATGTTTGAGAAAAATGGTATAATTGTGGACAAGTTTCTTAGCCTCTCTGAGCCCTAATTTCTTCAACTGTTAAAAGATGATTTTTATATTTACTTCCTAAGATTATATGTGAAGATTCAACAGGGGAAATATACATAAAGCTTCTAGCATGGTACTTTTTAGGTACTGTACTTTAAAAGATGTCTGTTTTTCTTCTCTCAATGCTTGTCTTGTAAAATGCAAGGATTCCTTTGTAATGTATGAAATCCTACTTACTTTTGATTATAATGCAATCTTGTAAGCGATCAAATGTTTTCTGAATGTTTACCAAATGCTTCTCAAGTAGTCATGTGTATCATACTTTCCTGGGGAGTTTCTTCAAGTGGAGATTTCTGAGCCCCATCCCAAGTGAGTAGGGCTCAGCTGGGCTGTTACAAAAGTGCTGTTTTCAAGGAGCGCCCAGCGGCAGAAGGGCAGCACGTTGGGCCTGTTTCATGGGCCCTCAAGGCTGTGCTGTCACACAGGACCTCACATTTAGATGGGCCCTGTGTTTGGTTTATGTTCTGCCATCACCTCTTTAAATTCTTTGATCAAGGGACCTCATGGTTTCCTTCTGCATCTGGCCCTGCTAGTTATGTCGCCGGTTCTGGTAACCTGTACGTATTTGTATATAGCATATGCATGGGGAGCATTATGTGTAGTCTTCCTAATGACTGAGCCTCTCATTACGCAGAGAACTTGTGATTTTCTCTGGAGATGGCTTGTGTCAAGCTTGTTCAACCTGCAACCAGCGGGCCACATGTGGCCTAGAACAATGGCTCTGAATGCAGCCCAACACCGATTTGTAAACTTTCTTAAAACTGTATGAGATTTTTTTTTTTTTTGCTATTTTTTTTTTTTTTTAAATTCTTCAGCTATCCTTAGTGTTAGTGTATTTTATGTGTGGCCCAAGGCAATTATTCTTCCTGTGTGACCCAGGAAAGCGAAAAGATTGGACATCCCTGGCTTATGTGCTTTGCACATGACAGTCTTCACCTGACTACAACCACCCAGTGTATCCAGACCTTTGACCTCGTGAGCTTCAGCCGCTTGTAAAGAACGAGCCTACTCTTAAGTCCCTCCGGGGGACCTTTCTTCCCCATCACTGCTTCCTGCCATGCTGATCGACTGGAGCCTGAAGTTCTCAGTCTGCCTTTGTAGAAACACCAGGGTCACTAGCAGTGTTTTCGGGGCTTGTCCTCCAACGTTTAGGTTTTAAAATCTGCATATTTGTACAAGATAAGTAGTGATCTTGAGGGCTTGAACCTTTCTAAGAGAAATGTGAGATGTTTGTGTTTTGCTTTAAATTACCTCGCTGAGTCATGTAGCATGGGAGCTTCTGCAGCTGGGGACAGCCCTGCATGTTGGCAATGGGGAGAGAGAGTGACCTGCTTTGTCATTTCAAGCTTTGACCAGCCTGTTTTAAATATACTCATTTGAAGATTGCTTTTTTGGAGTGCTAAGTAAGCCATTTTTTCTTTATGCCATTTTGCTCTTATGCGTGTTTGTATTTAAGAGGTGACGTTCTAATAACTCCGTGGGGCCGTTCTCACATTGCCCTCATAATGTTATGTCCAGCACATGATAGCATGCTCCAGTTAATACACATTTAAATGCATGAGGAGCTGCACTGAACACACAAGTAACTTAAGGATAAAGATGGTGTTTTGAAGTATGCAATGAAATCTGCAGTCTGGGTTTCCTGTTGGCCACATCAGTGTGGAGGTATTATAGACGTATAGACCCGCAGTAGCATCCACATCATTTCTCTGGTGGCATTTTTACCCCAGTGTGGATTCCCAGCCTGCGGCAAGGCCTCCTCACCATTCCTTTGCGTCCCCTGCTGTGTTGTGAACCCGCCTCCCACTGCCCCGAGTGCCCTGGCCTCAGTATTGGAAAACCTGCTGATGCTGCTCTGTGCTCTTCATGTCCCCGGAGAGCTTAGAGGATGTGTGACTGCATGGGGGCTGGTCAGAGGACACTTCAAGGGACACCATGTCCTGTATTTATAATCAGTTGTCCCCTTTGTCCCCTCTGATGCCAGCTCATTGTCCTAGGACCATACGTAGTGGGTCTCAAGTTGCCTTTGACTTGAGGTGAACCCTTTCCTGGGAGGCCTCTGTCCCTCCCCTCTAGACATGTTCAGAGGTATTACAATAATAAAATAAGTCATCAGAATTTTGTGCAGGATGTTGATTGCATCCTTATTTGCAGTAGTGAAGAGTTGGAAACATCCTAAATGTCTATCAGAAGGTGATCAGATCAATTATGGTTCATCTAACTAATGAAATTCTATATAGCCATTGAAAGGAATAAGGTGAAGCTATAGGTAATTAACATGGAAATAATTTGAAGGCATATTATTAGTTTAAAAATACAGCAATTTATTGACCAGAATATGTGGTAATTTTTAAAAATTAAGGTATATTAAAAAGTCTGGTAGAATAAAGACCAAACGGTTATCTTTTGGGAGTAAGATAGAGAGAACCTCACACTTTCTACTTTATATATTTCTGAATTGTTTGAGTTTTTGGCAATATGTACATATACTTTTGTGTTTAAGCCAAAGTGGTAAAAATTAACTTCAGGATGCCTCTCTCATGCTATTTCTCAAATATGTCTAAATATTAATATTTTAGTGGCTTAAAAATGATGCCAGTTTTTCCCATGGATACTTTTCTAGTGCATAATATAGGTAAGGTAATTGTATTCATAAGAACATAAATTGGGAAAGCCGGGACGGCTCAGCGGGTTGAGCGCTCGCTTTGAGGCCATGAGGACCGAGGATCGAATCCCGGCTCCGGCCCAGGCAGGACCCACGTGCTGAACTGGGGAGTTCCCACAGTT